>BMAO01028133.1:0-25809 GCA_019973975.1 Trichonephila clavata
AACTACTTTCACCCTACAAATGCCACTTAAAACATCTCATCAGTTGGCTTCCGAATTTTTGGTGGCAGAGTGAGAAAAAATCAGTGAGTTTAGTTCATGTTTCCCTCCCCCCCCCTTTTTTTTTTAGAATTTTCTTGTGAACTCAATGGCAAAGAGCTCAGCAGGAAAGCAAACTGCTATTTCATTTGAAATAAAGATGAAACTCCTGAATGCTATTGTTCAAAAACGAAGACAAAATGGAAATCTGTAAAGATTTTTGTCTTGCTAAATTCTATATCAAATTTCATTGGTTTCTTGTGGATGTTTTTGTGTCATTGAATTTTAATAAATGCAAATTTATGTTAATAAAATGTACTGAAAAAACTTAATTTTGTTGAATATATGTTTTTTTCACAATATCCTTTTACATGAAATATATTTCAGTCTCCTCAGTTTCATGTTAAATAATTTTCACTGCATATAAAAGAAATTTCAATCCTTTTTGAATAATAATATTTTATTAAGTATTTTTTTTGTTTTTATTTCTTGATTGCATAAAATTAAATTTCAGTATATTTTAATGTGAAATACCCCTCATTTTCCAAAATGACTAAGTAATAAAAAGGAGGTATGATAATA
Source organism: Trichonephila clavata (assembly GCA_019973975.1). NCBI lineage: Eukaryota > Metazoa > Arthropoda > Arachnida > Araneae > Nephilidae > Trichonephila > Trichonephila clavata. The sequence continues at coordinate 619 of BMAO01028133.1, forward strand.
TTATTACAGTTAGCAGAAAAGCAGGTATTTTCCCCTCCTATCTAGTTTATCAGTTGACTACGATACTGTTATTGCTTCTAAAAACAATGTGACTTTGATCCATTTAAAGCCTCAACATTATCTAAAAAAGTCTTCTCCTAATTGGTAATTATTATTTTTCAGAATCTTTAGTGAATCAATTGCAACCACTTTGTGGTACTATAAGTTCTGTGACACAACTTGTGCCCCTGAATTACCCTACCAAAGAGAGCTCTGAGCCAGACAGTACAACAGATAAACGATTTCAAAGTTTAGAAGACAAATACCTTCCAAATATGAAGCAGGTACCTGGAACTGAAATAAGGTTCACGGAAATACCTAAGTATAGGTGAGAGCATAAGCAGATGTTAATTATATTTTCAGTTTCATGCTGGGCAATTTTATTTGGATGTGTGTTAAGTAATTTATAGGTTATTCTTAAATGTTACAGAAACACTTTTCTTTTGATTTAAAATGTCTACAGCTTTATTAATATGCAAATATATTAATAGAGAAATTCACAGCTGTCAAATGATTAAATCATGAATTAACTGTAATTAATCTTGTAAGATTATAAGAGAATTACTTGAAGTAAATTGTTAACCCTATTGTGTGTTAATAAAACTTAAAACCATAGTAGTTAAAAAATAGCAGGTTTTGCAGTTTTATATCAGGAAGTTACTTTCAAACAGTTTGAATTGAAAATTTGGTGCCAGTAGCTGGTGTAGTAGTAATTTTTTCTAAATATAGTATTTTATAATATGGAAGTGATGCTTTTAGAAACTCTAAAGAATAGTATTTAGCTTGACTCTAAACAACCAATTGCTATTATATGGCTACACATTAGCATATTAGTCTATGTATTCATATTTATAAAGCATTCAAAATGTGCTTTTTTCAAAGAAATTTTTTTAATCTTTTATCTAAGAAATGTTGTGGGTTACTTTCCATTCCTTATCTAATTTTTAAGTTGGATACAAAATTCACATTTTCTCACCTTAGTGTCCATTTTAATTTTCTTTTTAACCTCTTTTATTTTGCATTTGCTAAAATAGTAGTTGGTTGTATGGTTGTGTCATATCTAGCTATGATCCATTTATTTGTAGCAGTGTATTAGTATTCACATAATAAACCACAAACATATTATGTATACCAAATTCAAAAAAAATTTCAGTAATGTTAAATTTAAATTTAAGGATTTTATCATTGTTTTCAAAATTACTTTAACTGAAAAACTATTCAGCAATTAATTATAAATGTTGCCTTTTGATAATTGATCTAATATAAAAACTAGAATAATAAATACAATCAACTCTTGATAATTCGAATTTGGAGGGATTAAGGAAAAACTACGAATTATCAAGAGGGTAAGATAAATCTCCTGAAGTTTTTTTTCAAACACATTTAAATTTTAAATTATGTAATAGAACGACAATTGTACATATGTATAAAATTACTTTGAAATATTTTTTAAAAAGTACATATTATCCAGTATAAATATTATGCAAAAAAAAGTTAAGATTCCTGAATTAAAAAATATATTTATGTAATGATTCTCAAACAGGACTCTTTCATGCTCCATTAAATCTCTCCCAATCCTCATTAATAATAAAATCGTTTCACACATGGTTTCTTCAGACATTGTCCCCAACTTCATTTGGTTCTTCAAGGTAGGATCAAGTTTGGCGCATGCCCTATTTGGTGTCACATACTATAAGTCACACAGATGATCCATAAATCTTTATGTCAGTCTGACGCAAAAACACAATCCTAAGCATCTCTTCTTCACAAAAGTGAACACATGTGTAGCAAGGTTGCAGGTTAATCGAAAGATGTGGACGATTAACAAAAGGTGCAGCCAGAACTGTCCACATGAAGAAGGAAAGCTTTTAAAGTGTCTTTTTACCTGAGGAACCGGGATACACAAAGAAGGAGTAGCAGACAGATGGTCATCAAAGGGCTATGTTATAGGGGAGACATGCAGAGACAAAAAAACATGTAAGCTCCCAAACTGTTTGCTACAGGACTCTAGATAGTAAGTGTTTGAAATGTTGAGAGTTTTACAAGATAACTTTGAAATATTGTATGTTGTAATCTGGCAACCACAGATTTTACTTCGAAATATTGAGTGTACCCAAACTCATTGTTTTAGGTTGCAATATCAAGAGTTTTTCTAAGGACTCAGCATATACTTCGAATTAGCGAGAGGTTCGTATTATTGAAGGTTTGAATTAGGAAGAGTCAACTGTATGTTAGTATATGTATTAATTAATTGTTCAATTATCATTGAAGTAATTATATAATATCAAAGTTTACCATTATTGCAAGTCATTGGTAAATGAAATGTACAGGTTGATTTATACAGAAGTATACAGTTTTGATGCACTATAAATCGAAAACAATGTAAGGTATATAAGTTACTTTTAACATAACTGTATGGGAATACTTTTAGTTTTATTAGAGACAATCAAAGATATTCTATGTATAAATACATTTCTGCCCAAATGCATGTTAAGCTATCTGAAACAAGTCCATTTATAGTGGTTGTGATTCACTGTTTTAACTCTGCTAGATCAACACAAAGGGAGATGAATACCTTGTCCTTTACATTTCTCCTCAAGAAGGAATTACAAGGTGTTAAGCCCCTCAGGGGGCTCACCTTCTTTAGGTGAGTACGGGTGTCACAATCCCGAGGTGCTCTAGTGATCTTTTCCTTTTCCCACAGGGTTTACTAGGGTACCCATGGTACCCTAGTGATCCTTCTCTATTTTCAACCCTCTTTCTTGTCGTTCAATTCATTCTTTCTTTCTCTTCCCGTCTAGACCACAGATATTAAAACAAATGTTTGGCGCAGTATAGCCGAAATCGGCTCTTGCGCCAATAAACCCCAAAATCACTCACTCAGTCACAAGGTGTTAAGTTAGAACTTCTGAGTGGCCATTGGGTAAGTGGCATATTGTAGTCCATGACTTGTCCAATCCATCGAGGAGGGAGATGTTCAACTAGGTAATCCTGCACATTGGCCAATCAGTGTGGTAGTGCACCATCCAAAAAAAGAATGAAGTTGCCAATGTCGTCCCGCAACTGTTGCATCAACCACAGAACATATCCAAAAAAGTGGCTCCTGGGACAGTTTGCTAAATTCAAGTACACTAAAAGCCTTTTCTACTGCAGATCCTGCCACTTCAACTGACTAGTCACATGATACACTTCCTATTGCCTACACCAGGCATGTCAAACTCATATCAGATTGCGTGCCACATAATCTATTTTATATTAAGTTGGGGGCCGCATGCTTTTTCAATGTTAGAAAAATTAATAAAATATAATTTGTATAATGATTATAGTACGCATTTATAAGACTCAACTTCAAGGTGTTTTTTTTTAATATAAAAAAATGAAAGTAAAAGTTATAGTAAGAAATTATTACTTAAGAATAGGTTACCAAAACTTTAAAATGCTTCAAGTTTTGCTTTTTTCTCTTATTTTTGGTCTTAAAAAATAAAGGATACCTCTCTAATTGTGTTGCTCTATTATTATTTTTTTTATAATTCTACAAAAAGAAAGCTGGAAAATTGAATTTTAAAATAATAAGCAAAATACTACTTCTCCTTTTTTTTAAAAAAAAATAAAATTTTTGAACACTGTACTCTCTCTTTTGTTTTTAAAATTAATTTTAAACAGTTATGCAAAACAATTTAAAAACAAGATCTATTTTTATAATTTTAACAAGACATTTCAGCTACATATTTGTCTAATAAATTAATCTAAGTAATTTATCTCAAAGTATAGTATAAGAGTATAAAGTGAAAAATAAAAGTAGTAAAGTATAAGCGAAGTATAAAAGTAGTAAAAAATTAATGTATAAAATATTAGTGTTTTATATGGAAGATTTGTAAATCGTTGATAACACACATGTGTTTGCGAAGCTTTCATTAAAATCTAAACAGCAATAATTTAAAACTTAAAGAAATACAAAGGTAATAAAATCAATCCTATTGATTATATTAAAATATTTTTTAAAAATCACGATGAAAAATATCGTCATTTTTGATTTTCTTAAAATGAGTCTTTTCGGATTCCAGTACATTTTCTAAAAATCTACTTTACCTATAGCACTCATATATCTTTTATGTTACAAAATTTACTTATTTCCAATACAATGAATACTGTTTTAAAAATAAATATTTAAAAGTTTTTAGATATTGCGCATTATCAGCATAAAAGTTAAATAATATTTAAATCATAAACTTATTATTTTATTTACATTTATTGTATAGAATTATATGTTAAACACTACAAAGCTTAAAAATTATATTCCAGTGAACTTTATGCAAGATGTACCTAAAGTTAAGTATATGACTGAAAAATATGATGGCTTTTAATTGCTCACACATAATTATTTATATTTATAAGTGTGATTTTTTTTTTACTTAAACAGGCACAAAAGAGTATACAGATATTAAAGCTTATTAAGTTTATATTTACTTGCCAAGGACGTCCCGGTTCTTAATATTACATTTTAGAAGATGTTTGGCACCGTTTTTCTCAAAGCAACTCATCAAAGTTTGGTTGAATATGCTGAGCTGATGTGATCTTTAACAATGATGATAAATGTTTATCGGTTAATCTTAACCTTTTTGAATTTTTGTTGTTTTTGTTTAAAGAAAATAAATGCTCGCATAAATAAGTACTTCCAAGCATAGCTATTATACGCGTAACAAAGGATAACATCTTAGGAAATCGATCTATTGATAAATATGTGTAAAAATCTGGAATTCCAACTTCCATAAATTTTTGCTTCAGCAAAGAATCACATTAGATCTCAATCAATTCCATTTGTAAATTTTTATCAACAAGTTCAATGCCGATAAATAGAGGTGAAGTAAAAAGACGAAGTTGTAATTCACAGCTTTTGAAATCAGAAAATCTTCGATCGAATTCTGTTTCTAACAGGTTTTCTTTTTCTATTTGAAATCATTTTTGTTTGAAAGCATTAATGTCATCAAGTAGTGTTGTAACAGGATTATGTTTGCCTTGAAGCTTAAGATTAAATTGATGAAGGTGACTTGTGATATATATCAACTGAGAAGGCCAGGTCCTTTAGCTGTTGTCCATCTTTTAATTCAGCACATTCGTATTTTTTTGTTTCTAAAATAATTATGATTTCATCCAGCAGTTTGAAAAATTGTTTTAATACTTTATGACTCAAAAGTCATCAAACTTCTGTTTGATATGGTAGATCGGTGAACTCACTTTCTATATCTTCCAGAAATGAAGTGAGTTGGCGATGATTAAGTCTATGTGCTCGAATATAATTTACAATTTTTGTGACAATTTTTAAAATATGTCCTATATTTAAAACTGGAACACAGTACTTGTTGGTGAATAATGTAATAAAAATGTTTAAAATTATTGTTTCCGTGTTGTTTGCATGTTTCTTTTAATCTTGCAATAACTCCTTTAGTAATACCGGTCATGGTAGGTGCACCTTCAGTTGCAAGATAAACCAAGTTATCCAATGGTAACTTATACTTTTTTACAACTTACATCATTGCATCAAAAATATCAGCTCCAGTGATTGTATTATGCATAAGAATGACTTCCAAAAGTTCTTCATTTATTTTTAAATTAACACCTCATCCACAAATAAAAATGGCCAGCTGAGCAATATTTTGAATATCTGTACTTTCATCAATTGCAATCAAGTAGGCTTGAAATGTTGATATTGTTGAATGATGCTGATCTTTCAAATTCTTGGTTATTTCATCAACTGTACTTGCTATGGTATTTCATCTTAAACTTACACTTTAAAGTTTTTTTTATTTGTGTTGGACATAATACTCTTCCACCGCTCTAATTATGTATTCACTAATAAAATCACCTTTAGTAAATGGTTTCGATTTGCTTGCGATTAAATGGGATAACATATAACTAACTTTTACATCAGCTGTATTGTCTTCAACAAATTTAGTGAATACATTTTGTTGTTTTTAAATAGTTGATTTCAAATCTGTCAATTTCACGAAATTTTAAAACGTAGTGGTCATAATTTGTTTTATGATTTGTGCCATTGTGCATTTTAAGATTATACTCCTTAGCAACTGAAGTAGAATTTTTGCAAATCAGGTATAATGTTTTATTCTTGCTTTAGACACAAAATATAGCAGTTCCCATTTTTCTTAAAAAATGTGTTCACCTTCAATCGATCTTTTTTTTACTCCTTGTAGTTGAAGTCTGGTTTTTTTATTGTTATTAAATAAATTTTTAGATTAAGTCCACTTTTATCAAAATCCACTTTTATTTGCAAACAATTGAGCAAACTCCGCCCTTTATCTTGGGTTTTGTCTTGTGATTGCATCTGACAATGCTCCTAGCTTCTTGCTGATTGGATACTCTAAAAACGGAGAAAGAGAAATACAAGTCGCACACACGATAAATTATGAAGCTATCTGTTAAGTCATAAACATGTTTACACTGTCCTAATACTCTTCAATTCGAGAGGGGGGGTTAATGGACAGTCGCTCTGCCCACAGGAAGTGCGAGGTCACTGACCAAAAACATGGCCGTCTGAATCAATCTTTAAGGTGGCTATGCCAAAAGGTACAGAGGTGATGAGAACGGTTTAGAAGAGGGAGAATGACTTGTAATGTGGTATTAATCTCATGGACTTTAAGTGTAATCGCAATATAGTGTGTGAGAAATGTACTTTATTCAGTCCACTAAGAAGTTGCTCTCTCTCTAATTTTTAATCTAAATGTTATTTTTATCTACACTATTAAAATTCGAAGGTAAACAAACGTATCTATGTATCTATCTATGTGCGTCTATCTTCTCACGAACAGCACCACGCAGAAAGTCGCGGAAGGTACCAAAAGATCGGGAATTTTCCGGGGAAGCCGTATTGCCTATTTATATTCCGATATTGTAATTAGTTAAAAAGATATTAATTAAAAACCTTAAAACGCCGAATTATTTTACTCCTGCCGGTTGCTTACTTGGCGGAACTTCCCTTCCGTTTCGGCCGAGCGGTAATCTTACGTTTTCCACCATATTAAAATTGTCATCCGATTTTCGGTGTCGAAATTAGACAAAAAATAATTACAGAATCGGAAAGATCATTTATTTCGCCACGACACGGTGTAATTTTTTTTTGTAAAATAACGATATTTTCTATTTTTTTCGAATTTTTTAAAATAGTGTTAAAACTGATGCGTTTTTATGAAAATTATTTCTAAATCGTTGGGTATGAATTACTTTTCGTGTTATTAAATCGATATTCTACACTAATTAACTTCAAGCCTTTCTCTTTTAGATCCATTCATTTAAAAAATAAAATTCCCAAAACTTTTTTTTAAAAGAATTTTTAAAAAGTAGTCTTAATTTTTACTTCACATTGAATAACTTCGTCATTTATGAAGGTAATCTCACAAAACCTTTTTTCCGTGTGTACAGTAATATTATCCGTAACATATACGAAGATTGAAAAAATTGCTTCAAAATTACGGGTTTTAAAGGGAAATCAGTAAATTTGGCAAGTAAAAAAAAAAAAAAAAATGCGAGTGAAAAAATTACTTTTTCGTCCTCCCATTCATTATTACTGCCTATTTTCATTTCTCGCTATGTGTCTCAATAGCACAGTCGGTAGCGCTTCGCTTCTCTCATTTACACCATAAAACAGATCGTGTCTTTGCGAGTTCGAATCGTGGATGATATCTTTTTTTTCATTTCTGCTAATTTTTCCCACGTAAATTAATTTTACTGATAAATACTTATTTTAACATGATCCTCTGTTATTTCAATGTACTTTTCATTTTTTTTTTTTTTTTTTTTTTTTTTGCCTTCAGAAAGTTTTTTTTCTGATTTTTAATCATTCAAAGTAATTTCTATCTTTTTCAACAATTCGATTTTGTTCATTTCTGCTTATTTTTCCCACCCGTAAATTAATTCTCTCTTCTTCAATGATTGAATTCACTTGCTGCATTGTCGAAATTAGACAAAAAATAATTACAGAATCGGAAAGATCATTTATTTCGCCATGACACGGTATAATTTTTTTTGTAAAATAACGATATTTTCTATTTTTTTCGAATTTTTTAAAATAGTGTTAAAACAGATGCGTTTTTATGAAAATTATTTCTAAATCGTTGGGTATGAATTACTTTTCGTGTTATTAAATCGATATTCTACACTAATTAACTTCAAGCCTTTCTCTTTTAGATCCATTTATTTAAAAAATAAAATTCCCAAAACTTTTTTTTAAAAGAATTTTTAAAAAGTAGTCTTAATTTTTACTTCACATTGAATAACTTCGTCATTTATGAAGATAATCTCACAAAACCTTTTTTCTGTGTGTACAGTAATATTATCCGTAACATATACGAATATTGAAAAAATTGCTTCAAAATTACGGATTTTAAAAAACATTTTGTGATTTTCGTAAACTTATGTTTTTCTGAGAAATAAATTAAAAAGTAGTAATTTCTACATTTTTTATTTCAAAGTACGTTATTTTTGCAAATAGCTGGTGATGTTTGAGAGCATTAACGTAAAAATTATGCTCTTAAAATGAAGGTAATGATTTTTAAAATAATTTAAAATACGTGATTTTACACCAAACATTGGTTAACTGCGCTTGTGGCAGAGTGCGCAAAGCTCCTGCTACACTCAAGACTATAACTGCAGCACTACCGTGCGTGGTCAAAACGAAGGAGGGTGTACGCCTCGCAGAAACCCGCCGGTCGATCTTTTCATACTTGTATTAAATTTTTTCTCCTAATTTAAAGACATTCTAAAGGCTTTGCACATGCGCGAGAATCATTATTATTATTTTTTTCCCCTCTGTTTAACGCTCAGCGGCCAAGGTCAAACTTGCTGTTGCAATATTTTTTCCGTTATTCATTACTAGATTAATTATGTAATGACAACACTGTATAATCTGTTTTTTTCTGGATAAAACGATAGATTATAGTTTTCTGGACTATACTTTAGCTACCAGTATATAAGGATTCATTGGCAAATGAAAATACCACACATACACACAAACCCTTTGTATTATTTTTAGCTCTAAGAAAATAATTATTGTTAAAATAATGAATATGCTTGGTTTTTCGTAATATATTATATCAGAACGTTTTCTTTGTTGCTTTAAATATACATTTTTTTAAGTAAAAAAGAATTGTTTTCTGTAAATCATTAATCGAAATTTTTCAATCGTTACGTATAAGGATTTCTTATAACTATGATAAGTAAACCATCTGAACTAAAAAGATTCATACTTTGCTCTTTTAATATCAGTGATTGAATAAATTAAATACCAAACATCATTTATTTGTCACGATGCGGATTTTTTTTCCAAAATAATAATACTTTGCCTATTTTATGATTTCTTCTAAAATGAATAAATATCGATGCATTTAAATGAAAATTATTTTTAAAAAAGTCATTGATCATTTAGAATCAATGATTAAAAAAATAAAATGCCAAAAAAAAAAGAATTTTATAGGAAAAAAAACAACTTTTTTTTTTTTACAAAACAATGATGTTTTGCATATTTTATGAGTTTTTCTCATATGAATCAATATCGTTGAAGTGAGTGGGTGATTTTAAAATTCACCCTGTTTGCCTATTCGAGAATTTTTGGTGACGGACCTCGAAATTTTTAACCATTCTCAAGTGACCAGGACGACACCTGAGCTTTCACCCATCTTTAATAATTACCACACCACACCAACGCAAGAACAAATTTCGGAAAAGGGAGTTTTTATGACATAGTTAAAGAAATCACTCACATCGCGCGCATACACACACACACACACAAGTGCTATCGGCCTGAGGGAAAAACACGAAATTTCCATGGGGATGAAATTATTCACTCAGGCAAAGGAAAGAATTGAAAGTGAGTGGGTGATTTTTAAATTCGCATTGTTTGCCTATTCAAGGGTTTTTGGTGACGGACCTCGAAATTTTCAACCATGCTCAAGTGACGAGGACGACACCTGAGCATTCACCCATCTTTAAGAATTACCACACCACACCAACGCAAGAACAAATTTCGAAAAAGGGAGTTTTTATGACATAGTTAAAGAAATCACTCACATCGCGCGCATACACACACACACACAAGTGCTATCGGCCTGAGGGAAACACGAAATTTCCATGGGGATGAAGTTATTCACTCGGTAAAACGAAAGAATTGGAAAGTGAGTGGGTGATTTTTAAATTCGCACTGTTTGCCTATTCAAGGGTTTTTGGTGACGGACCTCGAAATTTTCAACCATGTTTAAGTGAGACGAGGACGACACCTGAGCATTCACCCATCTTTAAGAATTACCACACCACACCAACGCAAAAACAAATTTCGAAAAAGGGAGTTTTTATGACATAGTTAAAGAAATCACTCAGATCGTGCGCACACACACAAGTGCTATCGGCCTGAGGGAAACACGAAATTTCCATGGGGATGAAGTTATTCACTCGGTAAAACGAAAGAATTGGAAAGTGAGTGGGTGATTTTTAAATTCGCACTGTTTGCCTATTCGAGGGTTTTTGGTGACAGACCTTGAAATTTTCAACCATGCTCAAGTGACGAGGACGACACATGAGCTTTCACCCATCTTTAATAATTACCACACCACACCAACGCAAGAACAAATTTCGAAAAAGGGAGTTTTTATGACATTGTTAAAGAAATCACTCACACCGCACGCACCCCCCCCCCACACACACAGGTGCTATCGGCCTGAGGGAAACACGAAATTTCCATGAGGGTGAAGTTATTCACTCGGTAAAAGCCCGTGCAACGCCGGGCTAAGCGGAGAGGAAAGAAACAAAGAAATCAAAGTAATTTCGGAAAATAATATTGGAAGTGCTGAATTTGTGAAGATTGAGTGAATATTAACGTCATACTGTTCAGCTACACGAGGCCTTTTGGGGATGGTTCACGTAATTTTGAACCATCGTCAAGTGACGCGGACGACACCTGAGCTGGCACCCCCTCTCCTAACTACCACACCACACCAGCGGGTGGACGTTTGAGCTCTCGACAGATTTTACGTGCATCGCTACCCTACACTGCGGGTCTTCAGTGGTACTAGGATCGAGAATTTGTTAAGAGAAGGGAAAATGTTAAGCAACAAAGCCATGACATGCACTCACATCGTACGCGTGAAACCCCACAAAAGTGTTGGCGTTAGAATAAAAGGAAGAAATTAACATGGGTATTAAGTTATACCCTCGGTATAAGCCCGTGCAACGCCGGGCCATGAAAGCTAGTAATCAAATAAAATTTCTTTTAAAATAAGAATAAGTAACTAGTAAATATGTTGTACGTTTAAAAAAAGTTCACCTCAAATAGTTTTCAAAATGAAAAAAAAAACATTAAAAGTTCTATATTTAAAAATTTTTTTAAAAGTCATTGCGGGCCGCAACTTATGTATCGGCGGGCCACGTGTTTGACATGCCTGGCCTACACCCTTTCCATCAGGGGCAAACTTCAAGAGTACATTTACCTTATGATTTGCTGAGATGGTGCGTCTTGGACTGTTACTGTTTTACAGCATCTGGAAAGTGTAGTTCTTCTTTATGAATCACCCTGTATGTTTATGTCATCAGAATATTTTCCTAAAAGTTTTATTTCTCTTTTCATTTGAAAGTGGATTATCTGATATTGTTTGTGGAACCATTCAGGTTTTATGGCTAGATAATGTCTGTTATTACTAGATTATGTCCATTTTTTCAAGCTATAATTATTTCATTCTGAGTGAATCCAACAAAAAAGTAGATAATTTAACCTTTTTCACTAAAAGCTAGAATTGCAATAATTCATGAATTTATTGTTAATTTTTTTATACATATTTTTCTAACTCACCATTTGTATTCTAATTTGGAATGTAAAAAAAAAGTGTATTTGAAATTTGTTTATAAATAATTTCAAATCTCTAGGGTATTTTGCTGACAGGTATATAATTTCCATCAGTTTGTTGGGTGTGCGTTCACAATCAATTATCTTTATGACCTACCTGCTTTACGAGTCCTAGTTGTTGCAGTCTTTAATTATCAGAATAATTATTATATTCTTGTGTGTTTTGAACTCTCTTGAAGATTTTGTAATTTTTATAGGTATCCTGATGGCTGCTCTGCTGCTCAGATTACCATGTACAACATGGACTCCACCTATCTTCTGGAACAGCTTCTAAAGCATTATAAGAACAAGGAAGACATTCTGGGGGAATTACAAATGGCTCATGTGTGCTTTTTGATTGCACATGTTTATGATGCTTTTGAACACTGGAAAAATCTTGTACAGGTTCTCTGCTCAGTAGATTCTGGTTTAGAAAAACACTCAGATATACTTACTACATTCCTTACACTACTGCATTATCAGTTGAAAGAGATTCCCTCAGACTTTTTTGTGGATATCACTTCGGAACATAATTTCCTCGTGAACACACTTCAAATTTTCTTTCAGAATGTGAAAAGTAGTGAAGCCAATGAACAATTCAAGTCTTATGTTGACAAATTTAGAAAGAACCTCACGACAATATACAAATGGGATTTTGAAGCTATTCCTGAAGATGAGCAGCCTGTTGTTGTAGAATTTTAGAAATGTTGTTTTCTATTATTGCTTTTATAATAAAATTATGTAAATATATCTAAATGTGTGCAAAATTATATCTTTTTTTTGTGTGTGATAGTATTTTAATAAATATTATAGGATGCACATAATTGGCAATTCAGAATGCTACAATATTTGGTTTTTATAGTTTTACTCAATTCACTATAAATGTAACCAGAATTAATAGCTCAAATCCATGAACGTTTGCATTTTTTTTTATTCTCAGAAGTATTTATGCATTTTCCTAAATCAATATTTATTTTATTGTAATCTTACTTGTAATGAATTTATCACACAAAACGTTTTCTTAAAAGGCAATTAATCCGATTAAAAAAACTATATGCATATATCTTAAGAATAGTGGTCATCGTGATCTATTGAATATTATGGCATTTGGATATATAATATATGTTTTGCTTGTCAGTACGCAGTTTGCCAAATTATGCTGCCATGTTGTTCAAATTCATTAACATCATAGTTTGATGAAATTGTTTTCTTTCTTTTAAAATTTTTAACATGAATAAAAGTATCAAAAGTCCTTACATTTTAATTTTCTTTTTTTTTTTTCCTTGCATTTTTCTTTTCTGGGGTCAAAATGGTTTAGGTTTCGCCAGAACAAGATGCAAACGAGCAAAACTATTAGAGCACTAGACCCAATGAGAAAGATATAGTATGCAATAACTTATGAACTAATAAGAATTTAGAAAAGCGCCACATATATTCTTGAGCAGCGTTGGATTTTACATCAGTGTACAGAGTTTGGTGAGAATCGGAGGGTGAACAAAAAATCGTCAATCGCGCGGAAATCTTGTATAGAGCTCAAAAACCATTTTCGCTTTATGCTAGGTATTATAGCGTTTCGAATGCGATGCTCCCCAATATGTTTGACTTGAAATATTTTTTAGCTGTTATTTCTGTGTTTTTATTTCAATAAAAACACCGGCCTCAATTTCCTATAAAAATCAATACCAAAGTACAATATCTCCGCACATTCGTACTCGGCGGCAGATTTCTGTTCGAATAACACCAGAAATTTAAAAATTGACCTGTAAGTATTGTTTACAGCACGTATGCTAATGGAAGGTCAATTTTATAAAAGGGGTTCTACAATTTTAAAGATGAATAATGGAATTTTGTTAAATGAAAACCAGACTAAGATTCCTGGTGAAATTTTAATTCAAATGGGTCACTTTGGTAACTCTCCAGATTCGCCAGAACACCGAGACACAATTGAGCCAAACTATCGGATTATCGTAAACAATAAGAAAAATATATTGAATACAATAACCATCAAGTATTTGGAATTTCGAAAAGCGCCATATATATTCGTGATCAGGGTTGAATTTTATATTCGTATTCCGAATTTAGTGAGAATCGGCGGGTGTCGAAAAATGCGTCAATCGCATGGAAATCCAAAATGCAGCGAAAAACGATGATTTCGACATACTTTTAGATATAGTGTTTCAGACGCGAAAATCACAACCATATTAGACTTGAAAAGTTTTTAAGCTGTGTTTTTATTGAAACGGGCTAATCCCCCCCCCCCCCCAGAAATACATTACCTAAGTTCAATATCTCGCGTTCTAATAATCGTAGCGGTAAATGGAAGGCAGATTCCTGTTCGAATAACACCAGAAGTTTAAATATCGGCCTGTAAATTTCGTGCACAGCACGTATGCTAATGGTAGGTGACACATCTGGTGAATTCAGTGGTAGAATGAAGACGATCTTTTTGTCTTTTATAAGGTTTTATTGCTGGACGACACGAACATTAAACATATATGATTAAAACTTAGGTTGTATTATTAGGGCAACCGACCCTTCAATTACAGATTCAAACTGTACCAAATGGTAGCTCACCTGCCACTGAACTCCTACACATAACAAAAGTTTCCCGTTACAGAGCAGCGCCCTCTATACGACGCTTTTCAACACTCCCCACCTGTGAACTTTTAAGTTCACAAAAACATAATACAATAACAAATTAAACAATAAAAAGTTCTAACACTAACTAAGCAATGTTACATTACATTTAAAATCAAGATATTTAGATACACACATGCACAACAAATTACACATTCAATTACTTAATACAAAATACTAATCATTCTACAAAATATAAAAAGCAAAGTATGTAAACATTCATTAAAAATTCACATTTACAAAGTGAAGAAATTTAATCTATATATATAAAGGAGAAAAGCGACTGACTGACTGACTAATCACGAAATCTCTGGAACTATTCAACCTACAGACTTGAAATTTGGTAGACATGTTCCTTTGATAGAGTAGACATCAGCTAAGAAAGGATTTTCCGAAATACGAAACGCAAGGGGCGTTATAAATAATTGTTTCCATCTTTAAACTACTCAATGTACAATTTTGAAATTGAGTTAGCAGATTCCTTTCATACAGTAGAGATCCGCTACAAAATGAGTTTGGTGAAAATCGTCCCCCAAGTGGCGTTGCAGGGGCTTAGGGGGCATTATAGATAATTATTTTCATTTTAAAACTATTTGACGCACTGTCTTTAAATTTGATATATATATAGATTCCTTTCATAGAATAATGATCAGTTACAAAACGGGTTTTGTGAAAACAGATTTCTAAGTGGCGTTGCGGGGGATTAAGGGGCGTAATAGATAAATATATCCGTTTTTAAACTACTTCACCTACCTGCTTGAAAATCGGTAGGTAAGTTTCTTTCCTGGAGTAAATATCCGCTAAAAAATGGGTTTTGGGAAAATTGACCCCCAAGGGGTGTTGCGAGGGGTTTAAGGGGCGTTATAAATTCCTATTTTTAAGTTATTAGGCGTACAGTCTTGAAACTTAGTAAGCAGATTCCTCTCATAGGGTAGAGATACGCTAAAAATGGGTTTCGTGAAAATTGCCCCCAAGTGGCGTTGAGGGAACTTAAGGGGCGTTATAGATAATTATTTCCATTTTTAAACTATTAGACGCACAGTTTTTATATTTGATAAAGAGATTTCTTTCATAGAGTAGAGATCAGCTATAAGAAGATTTTGTGAAAACAGACCTCTAAGTGGCGTTGCAGGGGAATAAGTGGCGTAAGAGATAAATATTTTCGTTTTTAAACTATTTGACCTACCTGCTTGAAAATTGGTAGGAATGTTTCTTTCATGGAGTAAATATCCGCTACAAAACGGGTTTGGAGAAAATTGACCCCCAAGGGGTGTTGCGGAGGGTTAAGGGCAGATATAAATAATTATTTCTTTTTTTAAACTATTAGACTCACAGTCTTGAAATTTGGTTAGCAGATTCCTCTCATAGGATAGAAATACACTGCAAAATGTGTTTTGTGAAAATCGACCCCTAGGTGGTGTTGCGGGGGTTCAAGGGGCGTTATTGATAATTTTTTTGCATTTTTAATTAATTGGACGCACATTCTTCAAATTTTGCTAAGCAGATTCATTTCATAGAGTGCAATTCCCCTACAAAATGGGTTTTGTGAAAACAGACCCAGAAGTGGCGTTGCGGGGGGCTCAAGTCGCGTTATAGACAATTATCCCCATTTTTGAACTGTTAGACATACAGTCTTGAAATTTGATAAGCAGATTCCTTTCGTAAAGTAGAGAACCGCTACAAAATGGGTTTCGCGAATATCAACTACTAAGTTTAATTTCGGGAAATTAAGAGGCGTAATCGATAAATATTTCCATTTTTAAACTACTTGATCATCCTGCTTGAAAATTGGTAGGCATGTTCCTTTCACGAAATAGAGTTCCTCTAACAAAGAGTAAAATGAAAATTGACCCCCAAAGTATTTTATCGTCATTGCTAAAATTGCTGGACTACAGCAGAGTCCGAATGGAAGACGTTTAAATCTTAAAATTTTATGTTCATCTTCACTTTTACCATACCAAAGAAATTTTAAATAATCCCTATCCTTTTCTGCGATACTTATCATTAAAAATGCTTTGGCAATATCTCCGTTAAAAGCAATTTCATATTTGCGAAATTTTAAAATTACGTCCAATACAAGAGGGGACAAATTAGGCCCAATATCTAGAAAATCATTAAGGGATTTTACGTTTTTAGATCGTGATGAGCTCGCGTCATAAACAACTCTACAACTCGTAGTTTCATTTTGTTTATTTCTCTATGTGGCATAAAATACGACGAATCATATCCTTCATCTGAACATTCCTCAACTATACCCTCTTTAATTTGCTCTTCTATTTCTCTTTTATACTGCTCAAAAATATCGGGATTTCTATTTAATCTATTCTTTAGATTTTCAAATCGCCTTAATGCAACTGCGAAATTATTTTCTAACTGACCCATTTCCGCTTTCCATAGCAAGCCAACGGAATATCTATTATTTTCAAATTGTATTTGCCTTTCGAAACCCTGAATTATCTCCCTTTCCTCCTTAGAAACAGTTTGGTTGTCAGTAATTCCCATCAAATCTAAATTCCACAAGGATCTTAAAGAGTCCTTCACGCAAGAAGAAAAATTTATAATCGCACTGTTTTGAGTTTCGAATTCTCCCTCACGTGTGTAGGGGGGGATCTTGTAACCCTGCCGGTACCCAACCAAAACGAGTTGAAATCGCATAAATTTCTTTCCCTATTCTGACCTTTTCACCTCTTACTATTTGCCAATAGTAACCTCAATGAGAATCCCCATTGTGGTCTCGGACATCCCCGCAATGTGTAACCCTAAGGCTCCCTTCACACCAAACGATTCCGAGTCTGTCGTGATCACTCCAATTCGCAGCGATTCTGAACGAACAGAGATTCGCCTTCACACCGCCAACCATTCTTCCTTCACGTGTCCGGTCATTCTTCCATCAGTTGCTGTCAAACATGGATGGTGTGTGTGTGTGTGTGTTTTGACAAACGCTGTAATTTTTCGCAGGAGGCAACGGCGCAAACAAAAGAAAAATAGATTATGGATCCACGAGATCAATAGAAAAAGGCCAGAATTTGGTATTTTTCATCATCTACATCCAGGGCCGATCCTAGGGTATCGGCCACCCTCGTGCAAACACCTAATGTGCCGCCCCCCTAGAGAAATTTTCATATTTTGACTAATACTTAATGTTGACGTTAAAAAACTCATCTACTTATATAAGAATAAAAAATTAATAAAAACTCAAATAAAGAAGTACAAAACTTTATTTTTTGGCCAGGTAATGAGTTATAATAGCGACATAATATACTTTATCAAAATAATAAACTAACAAAAATATTACCTTTAAAATAAAAACATATATTTTATAATTATAATTGCAAAACAACAGAATTTACTCAGAAAATACGATCTAATAAAAATAAATACTGAGGCATAAATCTCGTGTGTCAGTCCTTCTACAAAGACTAAGTAATAAATTATACCATAAAATCCAGTGTATAACGCACACTTTTAACACAAAAAATAAGATCGAAATGTACGGGTGCGCGTTGTACGCCGGGTATAAAAATGAGAGCTTTAAAAATACAAAAAGACGAGCATAGAAAAAATCAAACTTTTACATATATCGAAATACTGTTTCTGTGAAAGAAATAACATTCCTTATAAACTTAAAGGGTTGTCATTCTAAAAGTACACCATTTTTTACTAAAGGCTTGGAATAATACCTCGAATAAAAGACTTTAAAACATATAAGAGAATTGCGCACGTGTGGTTCAGGTTTCTTCGCAAAAAAGGTGTGCGTGTTATACGCGGTGAATATACCTAAAAACTAACAATTACAGCTAGAAAGTATATGGGCGCGTTATACGTCGGATTTTACTGTAACTATAAAATAACTTTTCTGGCTTTCTGAGAAGCAAATTTGTTAATAGTTTCGGTTAAATCAATTTTTGCAGAGATTTCTGATTCAATTGAGATTATGGCCAAATCTGAAAGCCTTTCTCGCGTCATACTATTTCTCAAGTAATTTGTAATGATTTTAATTGACTTAAACTTCTTTCACCTGAAGCTACAGAAACAGGTAAGGTTAAAAAAATTCTTATTGCTTGAGCAAAATTTGGAAAACAAAGATCATTTTTCACTGTAATTTCTAATATCTCAGTTGGCTGTTTTTTACCAGGAAAAATATCTTTGAATGAAGTTATTTCATGATAGAGCTGTATGCCATCTATATATCTTTCACAATACTTTCTTCTTCCAGTACTTGTAACTTAATATCTAAATCCATACAGGCTTTCATGAGATCATCATTAGAAATGTCGTGAAACTCATACTGGAAGTAAAATATTGAATTACACTCAGATAATAAGGTAAATCTTTCATTTACTGAAGAGATCGTGTGATCAAGAATTGCAAAATAGAAATTAGTCTCGAATTGCTGTAAGGGATTTAAAACTGGCTCATCACAGGCCTCGTAATCAAATAAACAGACCTTTTCTCTCTCTTTAGCTTTGAGATGGGAAACACACAAAACCACTTCGATCATGCATATCTGGTTATCGTGATATTTACAAGCAACTGACCAACCAACCTGTTAGCGTGGTAGCCAAGTGGTCAAAGTATCGGATCGTGGCTGGCATGTCACGAGTTCGAGCCCAGTACCACTAAAAACTCGCTGTGTAGAGGAGCGATGTAAGTTAAATCTGTCGAGAACTCAAAGGTCCTCCCTTTGGTGTGTAATACTTAGGAGAGGAGGTGCCACCTCAAGTGTCGTCCTCGTCACTTAAACATGTTTCAAAATGACGAGGTCCAACGCCAAAAGCCCTCGTGTAGCTGAACAGTGTGACGTTAATATTCACTCACTCACCCTACAACAGCAGTGCCACTATCCATTCTGTTTATTTGATCTGCACATCCTAATCATGAAAGTCTTAATCTGATTCTATACTGCTTTCCTTTTTTTCTAGTGTCTTGTAAGTAATTCAGTAAACTTTCAGCCTGTTTTTTAAAATAGGCTTGTTTTTCGAGTCTTATTCTTTTATAATGGACACCTGTTAGTTTCTTTACGCCCTTCCTCGGACATTCTAAAATTTTCAAAAACATATATATCAATTAAGTTGGGAAACTATAAAATAATTGATAAATTTCTTTGCTTTCATACAAAAAAATTTTAATTCCTCAAAAATTGACTCATTTGAATTAAAATTCGATATATTTGAGATTTCCCAAAATCTTATCGTAAATTTAAAACAGAGAATAAAAAAGTCCCTATTTTACTTTCGTTGAAACACTCTTTCTTTTAATTTATGTTTAATGCATTGTGACGTTCCCGCAACACAGCTGTGATTTGGCTTCTTTGTGGGTATACGTTAAATTTACACCTGCACCCTTAAAAATATTGCGTGGTCTTCATCAACCGGATGTAATTCGAAGCTAAAGACACGGGAACCGCTGTCATCCTCGAAGCCTAGAGAGGGCAGAGGGAGAGAAAGAGATGGTCTGAAAATTTCACCGAAGACGAACGCCAGAAACTCCCCCCTCACAAAATAACAGAACTTGGACTCTAATAATCTAATTACCAAGTTAATTTCAATGTAAATCTGTAAATTATAGCTGTGGCGTAGTTAACATTTAAATTAAAAAATATCACGTTACCTTGATTTATTCAAACGTAAGGTTTTTCAAAATTAAAATTATTAAGTCTGAATTTTTAATTATCCTGCCACATGTACATCTGTACATAGCACGCACAGAAGATAGAAGGGATTTATATAAATTTAAATCTATAAAAAATATAATGTTCTATTTATACTGCTCCTACAGAAAAAATACACTTTCCTTTTTTCTTATTAATGTAACACTAGAAATTTATAATCATAATAAATACCAAAATTAACACTTATAAAAATACTCAAAAAGACAACAATATTTAAAATAATAATATGAAATACATTATATTTCTCATTCGAACAAAATTCCGTCTTTCAGCTTCTGCAAAATTACGCGGACCGTCCCCAATAGCCCTCGTGTAGCTGAACAGTGGGACGTTAAGATTCACTCACTCACTCATTCAGCTTCTGCAAAGAATGTCATTTCGAAATATTTTTAATAACATTTAAATCTTAACACATGTAGTCTCATTTGAAAATAAATTTATAATAATAAAATAATGGTGCTAAATTTATTTTTTGATTGAGAAAAAGAAGGAAACATTTAAATAACTCACCTATTATTGACCTAATTCCCAAACTTTAAATATTCTGAAAGAATTTTTAAGAAATGCCTTTTCGAAATTTCTATCAGCAATAATGCAATTACTTGAAAAATATACCATAATTACAAAATAATATTATTAAACTTCTTTTGTATAAAGAGAGAAAGAGAAAACCCATCTAAAAACACATTTGTTATATTGACTTAACTGGATGATTCAGAAAAATGATTCATGATGAAAAATTCCAGAAAAAAAAATCAAAATTTACAATAAACAAGACAAATGAAGCAAATTTTTTTTTAATACTGGGAACAGTTATGAAGATTGTGCAAGGTCTAGTTCCGAAAGTGGAAGCTCTCTTATGAAAAAAAGGTTGCGTCAACAATATTATTTGGATTTAATTCAAAGATAAAATTTTATGATTCATATACTCTTAAGTATAACTATGGGTACATATACAAAATAATTCCATTGATATTAAAATAAGCTAGTTTTCTTTTATATAGTTCAGTGGATTTTTCAGTTAAAATCGTTATTCACTTACGTGAATTTATTTTTTACGCAATTTATATATGTATATAAACCAAAAGGTATTTTATTAAACTAAATATATTATTTTTATAATTTGCTTTTTCATAAAAGTAAATACAATAAAATATTCTTTAACACTTAACTTAATATGGTAAAAATATAATAGTACCTCCAAATAAGGAACCTACACAATATGTCTTAATTCCAAAAATTTAAACCCACAAGACCAGACATTATGTATTTTATCCTTTAATGCTAAACAAATTAATTTAATTAGAGAGAAATTCAGTATATCTTTCTTTAAATAAATTATGTCCAAATAAGTACATTAGTCATAGGTTTTTTTTCTTCTTAATTTTGAAGTTAATGAAAAGTTAAAATTCTTAGTTGAAAAAGTTTTATTAGTGAATAAATGTTTGAAATGAGCAGTAAAATCTTGTATTTACAGAAAGTTACGAAAAATACTCTATTGTACGGATCTTTTTGAAAGCCTTTGCATTGTGTCAGCCTAAGCACGCGTTTTTATTTTTATGTAAATCCAAAGAAAACGCGAGTCCATGAGGTATACAATAGCTTCATTATACATTCTGTTTTGTCTATAAATAGAAGCGTCAAACATACAGTGTTGTACTCCCCCCCCCCTATTAAGTTACATTGATTTATTAGGCTAACACTTTGTTTGATTTATTTAAAGAAAAACACAAGCTACTACTCTCTCTTGTCTTTGAGATCCTAAAATTTTACCAAAAAAAAAAAAAAAAAAAAAAAAAAAAAATCATTTATTTTTCTCTTAACTTATCTTTGAATTATTTTTTTAGTTTCACTTTAATTGAATGTCCCTAAATGAGAGGTAAATAGATAAGGTCCATATTCTAAGAGAACGATATCAACATTAAATTAGCCTATTTCAAAGTGTATCTTACAGGAGGTACTACAGAATGTGTGTATTTTAATGTATACCTTAAAAAAAAATAATAATTCAAAATTAAAAACATAATTACTTGTTGCTATTTCATACGATCTAAATGAAAGAGATTGATTTGTGCCTTCTTCGAAAAGGAGTCTGTTGATAGCAACGATCACAAGTCAAGTAACTTTACTCAAGAGTAAAATAAAACATCTCCAGTTGCGCTAGATATCTTCCAAAAATTCTAATTGCCTCTGTCACCTTTAAGTTAGCTAACACCTTACATTCTGTGTTGTGTGGGGGAAGAATGTCCATTCTGACCTTACTCCCGAAGGGGAGAGAGTGACATAAGAAAATAAGAGAAAGCGTATCAAATTTCCTGATTTAACATACACATCAGCTTTGAACCATTCAAGGTTCAACACATAAGAAAACAGACATTAAACGTATACAGTACGAAATAAATAAGTACTTAAAATATAATACCAAATTCACAATACTAAATACAAATACATAACTGGACATCGCAAAAAAAGATAAAATCAAATACATATTTAACAATAAATTCTATCAGTAAGCCAATAAAATATTTAAATGTGCATGTAAATGCAAGTAATTTTTCCCACCAAGGCACATTTATAAATAAGAAAGTGTGAACGATAACGTTTTAGCAGACGTAATTTTTAATTGTACATAAAAATGAAATATTAAAGAACTGCAATTTGCCGAACGCTGCTCTAAAAGAAATAATCTGTTTTGTGCACATTTGAGTCATCCTTAAAGTAGTAATACCATAAGTAAAACAAGATAATTACCGTTTTCCCCTTTATATCAGGCCAGTGAAAATCATGCTAAGATAAGCGTATCTATACCTGTATCCCGAGGCCGGGTGCCAATTTACTTGCTACAACAAATCGCCCCCTAGTACAATTTTACAAAAGATAAAGTCTTTTTTACAAATGTGTGATATCGTCCTTTTTACAAAAAATGTAGTAGTTACAAATTTTATTAGTAGCGGTCGGCATTTCAATTCAGTCTATCAAATGATTATGTGTTCCAGGTTTCTAAAGCATGAATAATAATATTTCAGAAAATATTTTCATACAAATTTTTTTGAAACAAAAAAAAAAAAAAAAAAAAAAAAATGTACTTTTCAAATTCGGTCCAAATGCCGCCCCGGACATGGGTCCAGTTTTCCCAGCCCTTGCTGCTAACGTAGAAAAATAGTGAACACGGTAGCGGGCTAAGTGGATCAGGTGACATGAAATTATTTTTCAACTAGGAGATGAATACATAAAAGTGGACAAATATATATATATAGATCATGATTAGCTTTAATAACTATTTTTAGTGCTATGTTGTGAATCTCTTGATTTGCCTATTTGATTATATGCTGTCGTGTAACATTTGGGGTTTTAAGAAAATGCATAAAACCCACATTTTTTTAACTATAGTACAAAAGTACCATTAAGTGCATACAACATAAAAATGAAATTAAGAATTTCGCTAACATTAATAATACTAGATGAAGTGTTTTCCTAGCAGGCATTGCCAATAAAAATAATTTCATCAAAAGAAGCTGCAAGATTTTTTCTCAAATAACTTGATACCAAGTAAAGCAACAAGAAACTGCCTTTTAATAGAGGTACAACACTTACACTAGAAAGGAAATTGGGCATTGTTTATAAGCGTTGTAAAACCATTGACACAAAAATCACTTCTTTCAACTATTTTGTTTTTCAAAATTGTAAAGCGCTATTATTAAATTGAAAACTTTTAACTTCCCTAAATGCATATTGAATTTACACACTCGTGTCTTAGGTAATATAAACCATATTAGATGCTTTCGAAAAGTAACTTTCGCAAAAATCATTTTTGAGATGCCTTTGTTAAGCATCGATCCAATGCACCACTAGTTCCACTGATAAACAAAAAAAATACTTTCTCTATTGCGGTATTGCCGGCTCTGCCTCGAATTTTAATTATGAAATGGAGGATATGTATAAAGAGTAGGCATTAATGGAGAATGGACTAGTGAACTCTACACTAACTCTAGATTTCTTGAACTATGTTATGCTATCGGGAAATCCGGACTTACGTTGATTTTTCAACAACTATTCAACATATTTATTCGATTTTTTTAAAAAATTATTTTGAGAAATTCGCAAAAAAGTTTGCTTGATCTATAGAATTATAGGCGTCCTGCGGCCGCCCCGTGTATTGGCCGCCCTCGTGCTGTGCACGCGCTGCACACCTGCTAGGATCGGCCCTGTCTACATCCAGACCTTAGGAAAGATGAAAGGAAATTCTACAGTTTTTTCAGAATGAGTGAGGAATTGTTTTCCATTCTGTTGGATCTGGTGGGACAAGAAATTTCGAAACAGGACACAAATTATAGAAAGTCTATAATAGCAGAAGAAAGACTTTCAATTTGTCTCAGGTAAATACAAATTCTTTAGTAATCTTTTTTTAATTTCCTTTCTAATGACTAATTACTTTTGTTTATATCAGAAGTTTAATGCTCCTATATATATATATATATATTAATTTCACAACTGTATCCTTATTAATCTATTTCCAAAATCTTAAATATAAAAAAAATATATGCATGGCTTTTATATTTCCACTGTTAGTATCAAGCGTAATAAAAGTCGAACAAATTAAAAATATGTATTGTAATTATATGAAAAGCAATTACTTTAAAAAGGAGTTCTCATTAATAGTAGCACACAACTATATTTTTTAAAAATTATAATCTTAGTAATATTTTTTTAATTATCTTATGACTAAATACTTATGTTAATTTCAGTAGAGGTTTAATGTTCTAAGATATCGAACTACTAATTTCACATAACTGTATTCTTATCAATTTATTTTCAAAATGAAATATATAAAACAATTATAAGCATGGCTTTTTTATTTCCCCTGTTAAAATCAAGTGTCATTATAGTCTGACAAAAGCAAAATATAAATATGTATTTTAATTATATGAAAATATAATTACTCTTAAAAATAATATATCTAATG
>BMAO01028134.1:0-19561 GCA_019973975.1 Trichonephila clavata
ACACACACTACATAAGTACCTAAATATCTTTAGATATAAAAATCCCGTGTCACACATACGGTGTTTGTCCGCCATGAACTCCTAAAACTACTCAACCGATCTAAATATAATTTTCCATATTGCGTGTCATATCGTCCAATTTAGAATACAGAATACTTTTTATCTCAACTGGGGATGTCAATATTTTTTTATTGCCAGAAATACGAAGAATTCGAAAAACGGGAAAAATCGCGAATCGCAAACCGCGCGTTTCGACGGAAGCGGATTTTGTGACCTAAGTACACGAAAATACCCATGTTATTTCGGAGCGTGGAATCCGAATTTCGAATCGGTTCCAAAAAGTATCTAACTTTTTCGGATAATACCGGGCTACTCTATTTTACGACACACCGTGGCAGAGGTTTACCTTAAAAGCTTTGGAGTGCGAAAACTTGGAGTCAAAGTCTTGGTGAGTGAAAAGTGCGTTTCTGGTGTACTTAGAAGTGGTGAACGAGAATCCGAAATTAAATTTTAGAAATTCCCTTAACTTTGCCGGATAATGCAAGATGATCCTAATGCCCCCTCCAGAGACTTAATTTGCAAGTGCAGAGTCGCCGAAAGTATGTCTCACTTGCCGTCTAGGAGTGGAGAACGAGAAAAATATTAGAGAGATATACCAGAAACTATATCATAACTTTGCCGGATATTGCTGGAACAAGGTGGAATGGCATGGTATTCCACATCTCACCTGGCTTAAGTAACAGTGATTTGCAACGCGAAAAACAGTATAATGACGTAGATATAACTACAACTATTGCGAATAATGAGCCTCATTACCGACAGTTGAACAAAAAATTATTTATATTCGGATTATGCTGGCTGCTAATGCTGAAAAAGACTGCTTTTTTTCTTGGACGCAACAGGTGGTACCGGTAAAACATATTTAATATCGTCGATTTGTTAAAATACGATCACAGCAGAAAATTGCATTTGCAATTGCATCGTCAGACATTACTGCCATTTTATTAGATGCTGGACAAACTGCACATTCAGCATTCAAGCTGTCATTAGACATTCCTAAGAAATCAGACGCAATGTGTAACTTTAAAAAAAGCGGAATGTCCACAATATTGCAAAGTACTTCAATAATAATCAGGTATGAGTGTACCATGGCCCATAAACATTCACTCGAAGCATTATATAGCACTTTGCAAAATTTAAACGGTAAAGAGAGAAAATATTCGGTGATACTGTTTTACTACTGTCTGGTGATTTCCAACAGACATTGCCAGCCATTCCTTTCCCTACTTTTGCCGACGAGATTAACGCATGTTTAAAGCCCTCGTTTTTATGACGAAACTTCGAAACACTGCGATTGACCATAAACATCCTATTACAATTGCGAGATGATTAATCAGCTCAAATATTTTCTAATCAACTTCTGGATAATGGAAAGAGTGAAGTGGAACTGCATCCCAATACACAATATATCAAATTGCCAGACAATATCTGTATTATTGTTCAGACATAATGAACTGATTAAGAATGTGCTCCCGGATATACTGAATAATTTTCCATATAATGATTGGCTCAGTAGTCAGGTTATTTTGATAGCAAAATATGCTGATGTTGACGAAATAAACTTCCAGATATACGGCAGTTATTTCCAGGTGATCTAATGGCATTTAAATCAATCGACACTGTTGATGATGAAAATGAAACCGTGAATTTTTGAATTCTCTGGATATACCAGGAATGCCACCACACAATCTTCGGTTGAGGATTGGTTCACCGTTTATTGTGTTGCGTAACTTAAATCCACATAGATTATGCAAAGGTATACGTTTGATCATAAAAAGAATCACCGGAAATGTTCTTGAAGCAATCATTTTGACTGGAAAGTTCAAAGGTAAATCTCAAAATAATAAACAAATCTCAAGACCAAACAATCTCCATTTGCGGATTGGACTTAGAAAATCTATGTTTCTCGAATAGGCAACAATCTGTTGCATACTCACGTGTGGGGAAACCATCAAGTCTATTTGTGTTAGAAAAATACTGGTATACGAAAAATATTGTGGATCCATTAGTAACTAATTAAACTAAAATTATTTATTGTTATAGTTTAAAATGATAAAAAATAACGTTCAAATTTGCTAAAAATTAACGTTATTTATCTCATTTATAAAATTAAGGCTTCATATGTAGTTACTTTTAACACAACTCTGTAAGTAATTCATATATTATACGATACTCAAATAGGAAATGAATAAAATGCAAAACTAAAAATAGTTTGTTTTATGCTTAATTTTAACTCTCCGAAATTAAAAAGGAAGATCAATTTGTCCTCATTGTGCGAATAGCTTACAAAAAAATTAAATCAACTCATTACAACAAAGCAACAGCAACTCGTAGCCGGGTCAGCTATAGTCTTCTTAATAAATTTTTAATGAAAATTAATGTTTTCTTTCGACTGTTTTGAAGCAAAATTATCTTCCTAACTTCTCTCTTTTTCAAAATAAGTTTATTTAAAATATTCGTTATCTTCAATAAAAAATTAGCACAAAAAAAAAATTTTTATTTGTGTGAGGACTACATATCAAGAACATGAAAAAAAATTAGTCAAGCTTATCTTTTTAGAATAATATAATAAAGTTTAAACATTACAGAAAAAAATACATTTTCTCAAATATATAATACCGAAATAAATTAAACTCTGAAACTTCAAAAAAGTCTTAAGCGCAAGAGTTTGCCTGTAGTATTGATTCTTAGTACGTGTAACGTAAATCAAAATAAAAAAAATAAACCTTCTAATATGATTAAATCTCTGTGGTAACATGAATAATTCTTTGATAAAATATAATTATTGGAAATTCATATTTTTGAAGGGAAAAAAACGACATTGTACTATAATTCTAACAATTCTTTTAATTCGTTTTTTTTTAAAGTTAAAAAAATTCAGTACCTATCAGTATTGTTAAAAACAGTCCTCTTTGAAAAAATACTAGTTATATTGGATTGGTTTGAAATTGGAAATGGTTCATAAAAAGAAATTGGAAATGGCTCATAAAAAGAAATTGTAGGAGCGATCCATATTATTTGCCAATAGAGTTTTGTCAAATTTCTGCTTGATTATTGATTATAAAAGAATATTATTTAGCATAAGGAAAAAGATTTTTGTTACAAATAGAATCAGAAATTTTATATGCAAATATTTTTTAGTTGTTTAGTCTGTTTTAAAGACATGTTTGTACAAGCCTATTTTGAGTTTCAAGAAATTTCAGTATAACATATTATTCCTATCTGTAGTCTACTGTTATATAGTCTACTGTTTTTTATTTCATTTACTGCGAAGTGTAAATTTATGTATTTCATTTACTGCAAAATCACTTTGTACTTCTTTCAGCACGAAAGAACTTAAATATTTTCGTTTCTTAATTGATTTGAGACAATTATGTCGTAATAGAAATGACGATATCTGCTATTACGGCACAGAGATGCCTTCACGATCTATCTATGCAAGACCTCATTTGTAAGGTTTGCCTGAATACAAACACGATATTGGGTGGCGCTGCCATCGGACTATAAAATAAAAGAAGATAACTTTACGAAGAAGAAAGAAGGTGCCAAAGGAAAACAAAATGTTGTAGAACTAAAGTCAGTGGCGTAGCGTGGGCTTTCGCCGCTTGGGGCTAACCGGAAACTCTTGTCGCGTCTCTATTTTAATTATTAGTCAAGAAAATTAGTTAAAGTAAAAAAAGCAGCTTTAAATTTTTTTATTGATTAAAAATGCTCTTTTCGTATGTTTTTTTCGTAGGAAAATTTTTTATACAATTGTCGCGATATCAATATGTATGCCATGTTCAATTGCCAGAATAGCTAAATTTGTTAGCCTAATGTGGACTTAGTCGATCTGAGATAATTTTTGATTAATTTTAGCTTAGAGAAGCTTTTCTACCAACTGGCATTACTGATGGAAGATGTTAAACAATTCTTAACATTATGATAACGCTTGGTAAGCTATCTTCAAGTTTGGACTCAATAATATATTTTAATAAACCTAAAGAGTCGGACCTAATGAGTTCTTTTTTTCAGCCTGGGTCTGTTGCAGCTACGAAAGCTTGTGGACGTACGCGCTCAAGTTGGAATTCTCCTTTAATTAATGTCTTGAGGAGCTTGATCTAAGTTAAGTTCGTCCGTGATCAATATCACTTCAGGCCTTAAAAAAGCATATTTTTGCGCTACATTTTGTAACTGTTGGAATCTTTCCCGAATTTCAGCAGTTACTCTGTCTATTGAAGAAAACATTATTCGCCTCAAGTCATCTTCGTACGATAACTGAACATCTTTACTTCCGGCGCCAAATATATGCTTCTTCCTGGTTCGTCTTGAGGGCTCAAAAGAAATTTCAAGTTCTTCACATAAACTTTTACCATATATTAAAGCGTCATCCACGAATTCCTCTCGTTTTGCTTCTAATACTGTCTGTAAAGCACGTATTTTCTTAGCACATTGATGGATATATAGTCCCTCCATTTCCAAATAATTTTGAGCATCAGTGACTTCACACAGTACCGGTTGCCAGAAACCGAGTTGCACCCACGCGGTTCCGCTTGGCTTGTGTCAGCGCGGGTTTCATTTGGAGTTTGAAATATTTTTTGAACTTAACTATCGTGGTGCTTCCCGCCCCTTCTCATATGCCACCCGGGGCCATGTCCCTCTCTGCACCCCCCACGCTGCGCCACTGACTGATGTATAGTGTTAGTTGTTTTTAAATAATTTGTTTGTTTAGTTTTGTGTGGCTGTATAATGGCAAAAAAAAATAATAATCCACTAAAAATGCACGGACTTTATTTGCCTGGTAAAGTAACGAAATCTTATTTGAGAACAATAATTTGACAACGAAATTTGAGTCCATTCTTTGTGCTTGTCTGTCTTAATCAATGGCATGTTATGTTACACAACAAAGCCCGTTATCTGGGCTATACAGTAATAAGCTTCTGTACTCTTTACAGACGAATATCGGTGGCTCAGCAAATTGATACAGGTCATTATGAGATCAGCCCTACTGGCATCAGATACTTTTATTTAACATTATTGTCAGATATAGTTTTAGGGAATTAATAATCATAGTTTGTGTTTTAAACTCTTCATGTGGTTTCACTGATCTGTATATGCTCAGAAGAGGAATACTTCATGGAGAATAGATTGAATGCTGTGAAATACAGAAACAGGATCCTTCACCTCATCTCATACCATAAAATAGTATTATTCCTGATGAATTCAACCAAGCGGATAATTATATCTAACTTTTCAGAACTTGTTTTTCTTGGAATATCTTAGAAATCTAAGTTCAGTGCCAACAGAATGGCCAATTGACCTCCCGACCTTAGTCCTATAGAGCGGTAGTTCTTAAACTGTGGTCTTTGGATCCCCGGGTGTCCCCAACGTTTTTCTAGAGGATCCACGAAGATCTCTCATTTAATGATAAAACTTCCTCCATTTGAAGACTCTAAAAACCCTCGTAGAAAAATTGAAAAATGTGTCATCCTATACTAGGTCACTAAATTGCTCCAATGAATAAACTCTACTAGAACATGTTTTTCGATCAAGAACAGTGATTAAGTTTTTTTGTTATTTGCAACTAAAAGCCATTACTACAAAGTAATTCTTTTAATTAGATGTGTATTGTTTTTTAAAGGCAAAAAAAGAAGTTTTAAAAAGTCTGTGTAAGTAGCAGAGGCAGTATGAGGATTATTAAAGAACTTCAAGCATGTGTTGGGAGTCAGGCTAGGATGTTCAAAACCTTGTGGGGGGTCCGTGATGTCAGGCAGATACATAAAGGGGGCTTGTGGCAATCCAAAGTTTACCAACCAGAGAGCAGTTTCTAAGCTCTCAACCATGCAGAAAAAGCTTCCATTTCATCAAGAAGAGGAAGTCTTAGCCACGCCTCCCGGATCTCTCGTCCCAGCCAATCACCATCATGCCCCTCAGCAGACTGAAAAAATTTCCACTTTCGCCGTCTCCCACATCAAAGTACACCAGATATGGGATTGAGGACTGTTTTCACAGTTCAGATGGTCACAGGAAAACGCCTATTCAATCGAAAGTTTAAGAACCACTGCTATAGAAAATCTTAAAATCTATTTCAACAAATAGATTAGTATCTTAAACGAGTTAGAACGAAAGTTGCTCCAAATATAGGGACGTTGCTTTTAGCTTCAGTGCTCGGCAAACATATTTGCCATTATGGAAAGCAAGGGCCTCCAATACCCCATTCTTTATTTAAACCCATTCATTTAATATTTTTCCATAAAAAATCTGGTATATATAATTTCTTTCTTTTAGCGAACAATCAGGTTTTCAAAAAAAGCAATGTAATTTTTTTTTATTTGTAAGACATTTAAGAAGCATTAAAATTATGTTATATAAGAATTCACTAAGTAACTATTCAATGCAAAAAATTTCCAAATTTTGCGATTTTATGTTCATTTGTCTTCAAAATAGATACAAAAAAACTGTTTGTACCTTAACTTTCAAAATTCTGTTCCATATCCACATTTACATTTTTAATATTATTCTAGTACAGAGAGTAACTCTGAAATTTTTGAGATAGGTGCATACGAGAAGTTACAAAAAAAAATTAACGATTTAATTTGAAAATACAAAGTATTTTAATACAGAATACGATTTTTTACTGACTTACTTCAAGTTGTTTAGCATAAAATAAATTTTCAACAGAAGAGAAAATGGAATTGACGAGAGAACATTACCGTGCTTTGTTTTTCTATGATTTTAAAGCTGGATTAAATCAAGAGGAATACTTTCAACGGCTGCAATTAGCCTTTGGTGATGAATCTCCATGTCGTGTTACTGTATTCAGATGGTTTAAAGAATTTTGCAGTTGTCGCAATTCTCTTCAGGATGAAGACCACACAGGAAGGCCGCGGTCGGTAGTAATCCCGGATAATGTGTGCCTACCATACGATATATGATAATGATACAGAAAGGTATATACCAAATGATATATCAAATGATACAGAAGAAGCTT
The DNA here is from genome assembly GCA_019973975.1 of Trichonephila clavata. Lineage (NCBI taxonomy): Eukaryota > Metazoa > Arthropoda > Arachnida > Araneae > Nephilidae > Trichonephila > Trichonephila clavata. Next base: position 7,031 of record BMAO01028134.1, read on the forward strand.
AACATTGGAGCCAAACACAAAATTATTCATAAAGATATACGTATGAAAAAAGTAGTTGCCGTTGGGTTCCCCATAATCTAACTGAGCACCAAAAAGAAGAGCGTGTCAGAATCAGTAAAGAAACTCTTAAATTGCTCTTTAAAAACTCTTAAAAAACTCCACCGCATCATTTCTAAAATTTTAACTGGTGATGAACCGTTCATACCGTTTTATGACATTCCAACACAACAAGAAAGCAAATTATGGGTCTTTGAAGATGATCCCATGCCAACAATGGTGAAAAGACAACGAGCAATGAAAAAAGTAATGTATGCCGTTTTTTTCAGAAGTGCGGGATTGGTCAAAGCTATCAAGTTGGAAGGACAGAAGACAGTAACAGCAAACTGGTATACCACTAAATGTCTTCCAGAAATTCTTCAAGAAGTTAATGTTAGGAGACTAATGCTTCCGCATGACAATGCATCTTCCCATAAAGCCGGATTAACAGTTAAATTTTTTAAACAAAAACAAATTACGGTGATAGAACATCCACCTTATTCTCCGGATCTAGCTGTGTGTGACTTATGGCTATTTCTTAATCTAAACAAGAACTTACGTGGACGCCGTTTTCATTCAGAAGAAGAGATTGATGTTGCTATAAATGGATTTTTTCATCAATTCCAAGAAATAAATTATTTGAGGCATTTAACCTGTGGAAAATTCGTCTACCCTAAAAGTGCATTAATGCTGGAGGAGACTACTTTATACACACCTAAAATTTTGTAAGTATAACTTTAAAAACCTAGGAGTATCTCAAAAATTTCAGAGTGACCCTCGTAAAATATCAACAATTGCAGCAAAATTGTATGCATATTCGTGTCTTTTAACATAAAAATTAAATCTCGAATGTGTTACGTGTTCTTAGTTTTTACAATAAACCTATCGAAAATATTCTCTTTTTTTTTTCATACTGGGAAGTCATAAAACTGATGTAACATGCAAAAAAATATTTAAATACCTAATACAGGTTTAACTTTAAAAGCAGTATCCATATTCTTCACATTAAAATTCAAGAAATCAGATCATTTATTTCTTGAGACACATCATTTGAAAATTTAATAACCCTATCAACATCTAAAAAAAATGCGAATGTTTGGAAATATCAAAATTAAAAATGTGTGATTTATATGAGATGTATGAAGTACTTTTTACTTCGTAATGATGATGCTAAAATGATTGATAGAATAAAACAATGACTTGCGAATAATTACAAAAAATGCATTTCATTAAAAGCTAGTTATGGTGCTTATATATAAAAATCAAAAATCATGGGATTAATTTATGTTTAAAAAGAAACACACACACAATCGGTTGAAACCACACAGAAAACAAAATTATCTTAATGAACTCAAAGTCTCAGTATCTTTTTAAACTGTGTAATTATTTTTTACACGTCCTTTTTTTTCTGTGTTACATTAGTGAAATAATCTTTACATTGAAAGTAACGCGTTTAAAACGTCGTAAAAAGATTTAATCTACAGATAGTAAAAAAAATAGCTATTCATGGTGATAAAAGCCTTTTTCTTAAACGGAACTCTTATTTCATATTTTATTGCCTTCAACACTGCATATCCTTTTTCTCGTTTCATTTTTTTCATCGGAGAAAAAACTGAATTATTTTTTGCAAAATATTCCATTTACTATTAATGGTGATTAATTGCAAAAATACTAATTTATATTCAGAATCTAATTAAAATCATGTATCTTTACACTTTAAAAATGATTTTTTTTTGTTTTATTAAATGAATTTAAAAAACATTTGTGCGTGTTTTAAATTTGTTTGGTGACCCCAAGTTTATTTCTTGAACTTGTTTAAGAAAATATGCTAAGAGATCGGCATTTTCTATTTCGTTCCTGTACAATGAGAGACATTTAAAGGAAATTTAAATGGAAGAAAAAGTACACTCTGCTAATGAGCTTGGTTTTGCTTCAATATAAGTAGATTCTAACACTTTCCAAGTACTTTGATAAATAATATGTAGCAAAAATAAAATGTGGAGTTATTAGAAGCTTGAATATATAGCTTATATTTATTTCTCCTTCAAAATTTAAAATAAAACTAACCAAAAAAAATCATTAATTTATTAAGTGTGCATTCTTTTTATTGTTGTTACTTATCTTTTTGTACTTGCCAGACTCAGCAACAACATTGTAGAATAGAATTCGATTTTCAATTCTGATAAGTAACAAAGAACATTCTAACAGCTGTCTTTTTCATATGAGTATTATAGCTCCAGAAACCTTAAGAAGTTAAGACTCACACGAGTAAAAATAAGAACTAGGGTCGTTAATTTCAACTAGTAATTGATTTTATAGATTTTCAGTCTGATAGGTAAAACAAATTTTAAACTCAGGTTAAGGTCACGTCACACACACACACTCAGGTTTGCGTCAGACTGACCACCTGACCAGAACATCTGTTCATGCACCTCAGCGCCCAGCGTCACGAAAACTGAGATGGTCCCAGTAGGCCTTGGCCAGCCATGGGCTGCTACGCCACTGAGTTTAGTTTAGTTTAGTTTTTGGTAATGCAATTTAACATCTCTCGATTTAATTATTTTTAGTTATGTTCTGTTTAGTTAATTATAATAATTAACTTAATAATCAGAGTAGTTTAACAGAAAAAATTAAGGTGTGTGTGTGTCTCTATCACCAAGTCCAAGCAAGTACAATGATCTAAAAAAAGAGCATCCTTCGTAATTTTCATTCCAGTTGAACAAAAATACTTAGTATGCTGCAATTCCTCTTTTTTTTTAATTGTATTCAATAATTCATTGTGTTCGTACTAATATAACTTTTTTTTTTCATTTTTTTAGGATTTTAGAATGGGAAAGTTTATGTATCGTTTGGCGAAAAGAGTTGTAAAAGTGTGATGTGTAAAAATCACACACGTTTTTATCATCAAATATATATGAGACACTTATTTAATATTAAAACATTATTTTTTTAAACCTTTGTAGTTTAAAAATTTTCTAGTAGAAATTTTTCGAAATTGAAAATTTAGGCTTTTTTAAAATAAAAAATCAGATATATGAGAAAAAATCAATTTTCTGTGAGAAAATTATATTATAGGTTAATTCACACAGTATATTAATTAATTTAAATAATCAATTCATTATAGCCGGGGTGGGCATTAAGTCGATCACGATCGACTGGTAGACCACCAAAACAATTTGAGGAGACCGCCGTTACTAAGAACTTAGACGCACATAGTAAAAGAAACATGTATTTGTTCAACACAGAAGCTAGCTAGACTTGAGAATCGGCTTTTCACAATCCACGTGATTATATTTACTTAAGCAAATTATTCGATGTATGTGTAGACACATGTACCTTTATCGGAAGTGCATGGTGACGCTTAACCCCTTAACTGCTGCAGGCGTATATATCCGTCTCGCTCAACCAGTGCATTGAGTGCCCTGGACGTGTATATGTCTTTCCGAAATACGATTCTTTTCTTTGCGCTGATATCATTAAAACTATTCCGAAGGCTTTGGAATGCAATAAAATGACCTTGAAAGTGTATGTGAAGGATTGACTTGTTTCAGAGAAAATTTACTGTGATTTGTACCTTTTACCCCCATCCCCAAATTCATTGCATATCTTTGCAGTTTGACGAATCTACGGACATGGTTGATATTTCTCAACGTTGGATTTTTATAAGAATGATTTTTAAGAATATGAGTGTAAAAGAAGAATTGCTAACAACATAACCACTTAAGAAGAAAACACAAGGGGAAGATGTTTATTGAGTCTTCAAAAAATACATAGTAAAGAAAAAAATTCAAATTTATAAAGTTGCATCGAGGACAACTGATGGAGCCTTATCAAAGACAGGCACAGTCAATGAATTTTTGGTTATGTATGTAGGATATCCCATGGAACTTTTTCTTTTTGTAAAAGATTAGATCATATCCCTTTGCAGAGAACGACAATGTTAGTCAAAACAGCATTCCACAGCAACGCCATCTAGCACGCTTATTAAAACGCTGACGCGATTTATTTTCGTCAGAGGCACACTAACAATCGACAACGAATCCCCGTCTTAGCGCGTCCGCGCTTGTTTCGCCAACATTAGGCGGTAAGTCACCAGTACATCCCATAATGAGTTTTATTTAATCTCTAACATCCTCCAAGAAGGGACTATCGATCCTTCCTATATTTTTAAATGTCTGCATGTGTTCTAATTTCTATTTTGTAAATATTCCCCCTGTAAATCCTCTCCTATAACTCATAATAAATTATTTAATTTCTTTAAATTATGTTGTCTATTCTATTTTTCAAAGTTAACCCATACATCGTAAAAAAACCCTAGACACCCCGCTATCTGAAGAATCTAACTTTTTGGAAAATTTCGGTTTGATTCCCACATGTATATCAGAGGTGATGACTCATCGCATTTGGTTTCTTATCGTTGAGTTATTCACCAAAAAGTTTCACCAATTAGTTCCTGTCTCACAGATGACCCCTTAGAATCCAGTGCAAGATTGGCAGTTAATAACTATATACTGAGATATTCAAGATTGGTGGACAGTATGCACACTAAGTATAAGAACTAATTGTTGATGAAACTGATTTATTTTTTTAACGTATCTTGAACTGTCTGATCATAAATGTATCATTCGATATTATTAAATTTGTGTCGATTATTATCACGTTTGTATCTTACGCTTTGCTTAAAACGCGATTTTAAAAGAGTAAGGCTGAATTGTTATGCAGGCAAATACGTATTCCGTATTTATTGTTAAGTTATAGTTAGTATTGTAAATCCTTTTTTTAGCTCACCACACCTAAGCCACTAAGTGGACCGCAACATCTTCAAAAAATTAGAAGTAGCCCGCACCCTGGAAAAGTCTGCCCACCCCTGCATTAAAGCATCATAATTTAGTTTCCTTTGAACATTGAGCTGAGAGTATTTCATTAACACTGAATACCAATTTTCGAAGTGCAGTAAAAATTATAAAATGCGTCCTTTTTTGAAGATAATTAATAAAACCAAAAAAACTTCTCCATTATAAGTTTTACTTTAGATGGTCATATTTGGTTGAAAAAATGCTTTTTTGTCTCTATATCTCTATTGTAAACTGTCTATAATAAATATCCCTTTATTTACTGTAAAAAGTTTATAAAATAATGAGATAGAGAATTAAAAAAAATTATTTTCTGACTACTTAATTAAATAAAAAATGTACCTATCAAATTATTTTAAAAATATAATGTCTAGCATTTTGCTAATTATAATACTTTGACTCATGAAACCTAATCTTAGATTTCTGAGATTAGCAAGGATCTCATACTAATCAAAAACTATGACTATGTTCGGAATCGTGATTTTGAAAAAAAAACGTATAAATAAAAGCATATTATTGTTTGATATTTAGTGAATAAGGATATAGATATAAAAATTTTGTGAGAATATTATTGCAAGAAAAAATTATTTAAATTCATTTTTTGGCAAAATGTGAAGTTAGAATGACATATTTTCAAAACAATCTTCTTTTATGAAAAATGCGTCTTTAATAATAATATTTTGCCTATATACAGGGTGGTTCCAAATTCATGGAACAAACTAGGAGGGTAGGTACAGGACATTGTAACAATCATTTATTGTAAAGGAATGTATGGGCGCAAGTGACGCGGGGAAGCGCAAACAGAGGAAATAAAAGAAAAGAAAAATGGAGTTATATCGTTTGGTTGCGTTGACGGTAGGGGGCAGAAGATGTCTAGCCACCATTCAACATGATGCATCTCAGTAGGGGAAAGCACCATTCGCAATTGTGCTGATTCTACGATGGGAGACTTTACGTATGCCGAAAATGCAGACATGCATTTCATGTACGGCCATGCAAATGATAACGGCAGAGCTGCACTACGAATGCTCAGTTTCCTGATGGACGAATGCCGAATCACAGAATTGTTCAGCGATTACACCGGCAACTTCGTGAAACATGTTCGTTCCACATCACCAGACATAATGCTGGTCGACGAAGAGCTGTACGTAGTCCAAGCCTGAACGCATCTTGAACGTAGTATCTGATAGACCAGAGTCAAGTACAAGATCTGTTGTTCATTACGTAAGTGTGAATCATCAGACCGTTAGTAGAGTGTTAAACGAAAATCGCTTACACCTCTTCCAATTTCAACGAGTACAAGCTTTAAATCCAGCTTACTATCTTCTCCGACTGCCAGTGGATGGTACAGCAATGTACGCTGCAGCTAGACTACATAGCTCATGTGCTGAACAGTTATTGTAAACATTACACTTATCAACGACGCTTTCAAATAAACTCTTTGTTTTTCCTTTCGTCTCTTATTTTTTTGTATTTGTGTTTCACTGCGTCACACTTGCGCCCATACATTCCTATACAATAAATGATTATTACAATATCCTGTACCTACCCTTAAAGTTTGTACCATGAATTCGGTACCACCCTGTATAACAAAGACTTCTATACAGAGCTTGAACAAAAAAATTTTAAAAAATTCTCATTCTTTTTAGAGTGACGATGAACAGAAATAATAAACGGTATTTTTTTCTAAAATTTCTCTACCCTGTGATATATTAAAATATTAATAAATTCACTTCTAAGTTTGATATTCCAAAAATCCTAATTCAGGGTCTGTGCTGAAGTCTTAGTTATATATTTACAAAATATTATTATTATAGAAGCATTTTTCATAAAAGTAGAATGTTTTGAAAATATATCAAAATGATATTTTATTGTTTCTATTTGTCTACATTCTAATCCAAATTACACTAAATATAAAAAAATTTCATTTATATGCTTTTGCAATATCTGAACGTATTCAGCCACTTCAATGCATCCAAAGACGAATTTAAAATTCTTCTATCGGTTTTTGCCAAGAAAATATTTTTCTTTTATGTTTTATACTCACTAAATAATGCATTAGAAAGGTTTTAAAAAAACTTCTATAATTTTTTTTAGTTACAATAGGAGAAAAATAAAGTCTTCGAGATGCAGCTTTCAAACATAGATAAAGCGATATCAATCTTTGATCTCTCTGATATTCACAACAAGTTTTTTTTTATGTATAGTATTTTGTTTTCCTTTGTGTATGTGTGCATGCGTAACAGCTTAGCTCCATTTTTCATAAAATTTTATATTTCAGAGTGTCTGGATCCCGGAAGTTTTATTTAGCACAAAGAGGGGAAAATTTTCAAGTCTTTGAGTAGTTTTAAAAAAGAAGACTGCTTTGTCTTGACAATGCTCATTTTTTGCCAGTATCAAACTCGGCGATATCTCTTGAATCAGTAGAAGATATAGAAATGTATATTTTGGAGTAACAGTCGCGCGCGGCGGCGTGCGTGTGTGGTGTGTGTGTGTGTGTGTGTGTGTGTGTGTGTGTGTGTGTGTGTGTGTGTGTGTGTGTGTGTGTGTGTGTGTGTGTGTGGTGTGTGTGTGTGTGTGTGTGTGTGTGTGTGTGTGTGTGTGTGTGTGTGTGTGTGTGTGTGTGTGTGTGTGTGGTGTGTGTGTGTGTGTGTGTGTGTGTGTGTGTGTGTGTGTGTGTGTGTGTGTTGTGTGGTGTGTGGTGAAATTTGCGAAAGTAATTTAAAATGGTTCAAATCTACCAACAATCAAGTATCCGATTCTCTTCTTTTATGTATATATATATGAAATGATGACGAATTTTTGGGCAAAGAATTTTGTAGCGTGGCCGGTGTTGGTTTTTTTTTTTTACATATAGATTTTCTGAGGTTTGTTTAGGGTTGTGTCTTGATAGAGAACTTCTTCACTGTAAGTTTCATCTTTCTTTTATTAAACATCACCAATATATCAAGTGCAATCACATTAACATAATTTACGGAGTTTCACACACACAAAGCAGAAGCAACACTTAGCAGCGCCGCGGACACATTGTTTACAAACAGACAAAGCACACAGAGAGAGAAAGCAACTGACTGCTCCGAGCTTTTACGTTGGCGGTGAAGGTCGTACGACTCTTTTGTAACAGGAGTCGTGATTAGATGCAAATGCCCGCGAGCAATTCGATTAAGATTAAGATTATAACTGTCTTGTGCCAATGAATTAGAAAATAATTTAATGAAGTAAAGTTAAAGAGTTGGAAGAAGTCTCATTACATATATATATATATATATATATCAGAGGGTTTCTTACATATTTTATTTCACTTCTAACACCAATCTGTGTTTAATATCAGAATGCTGTGCTTTTATCAAAACATTATATATATTCTATGATATATTGGAATAAATTTTTTAGCAAGTGAATTAACAAATCTGAACTATATACAAAATTAAAAATATACATAGTTGTTTTGTAGATTTTTATGTGATATAAGTCAGGTAATATGTTTCTTAATAAGTATACAGTAATACTCCAAACTTACACGATAAGTTGGACGGAGTGATAGCTGCGTAAGTTGAATTAGCGTAAGTCGGAGTATGATTTCACATATAAATACATATAAATTATTTTTAGTTGGGGTCGGAGATGAAAGAAAATAATAATTTTGAACTAAACATTTAAAATAAAATATCAGATAACACAAATACAAAATCGCAAATCGATGTTATTTTGATGTAGAAGGTTTCATAAAATCTAACAAAGTAGTCTGCCGACTCAAAGATTTTTTTCTCCCTTAAAATTTCCTCGTCGCATGCTAATAACTTTTTTATTCCTTGTTTTGTTGAAAAAATACACTCATCTTTGGAATTTATATTTTCTAAGATTTGTATCCCTTTTTCAACTGAACAGGTCTTCTCTGTCATATTCCCAATTGTTATCCAATCTACCAACTGTTTAATCTGGGTTTAAAGACTAAGTTCTTCGATATTTAGCTCTTGCTCACGCATTTTTATGAGCTCATCAATTGTCAGTTCTGATTGTGAGAATCCAGCAGCTCTTGAACGTCATCACTATCCACTTCTAAATTTATTTGCCTGGCAAGACCGACAACTTCTCAAATCACATTACGATTTTTTTTTTCTTTCGAAATTAAAAGACGAATCGACGAGATTTGAAAGTCACGCAAATCCGAGTTCACGCAAGTCAAGGTAGCTTAAATCGAGGTATTACTGAATATAGATAGATATTTATACATGTAAATGTGCTTAAGTCTCCTTTCATTATGCCAAGTAGCATTGCAAGACTTGTCGCAAACTTTTGCCCGTGGATGTGTTAGAACAGAGATGGCGAACCTATGACCCGTGGGTCAGCCACTGACCCACGCCAGGTTTTTAACTGACCCATGGATTGGTTTGGGTCAAGTCCTTCATCGCTTTGTAACGATATTAGAAGAAATTAAGATATTTTTAATTGAAAAAGACAATAGTATCGATGAATTATCTAATATACATTAATTAAATGATTTAATTTTTTTTGTGAGACATCACTCAGAATTTTGATGAACTGAATAAAAAACTTCAAGGGCATGGACTAATTGTTTTAACGATGTTTGAATATATTAAAATATTTATGACGAAACTTGACGACTTTACTAAGGATTTGGAAATGAAAATCATGAAATATTTCCTTCAATTACAAAAACATTTTCGAAACACAATAATTTTTGAAAACTCCGTTGACATTTAAGAAAATGCAATGAAAAAATATATAATGGTTAGGTCGGAAATAAAACAAGCTTTTGAAGAAAAATTCAATCAATTTAACAGTTTGGAAAATACATTTCACTTAATTTTATCTAAATCTTCTTTAAGAAATAGACTTGAGAGGGAATTAACTGCGAAATGCGTTAAACTAGTGGTATTCAAACTGTGTTCCGCGGAACCTTGGGGTCCCACGAAACAAACCTAAGGGTTCCGCGAGTTAAAAAATGGAAAGGAAAATTATAATTTGTGTATACAAAATAGATTCATGCTCTCTATACAATTTATACAAACATGAAATATTTAAATCATTGCTTCCCAGCGCAAGTCACACGTACCACGGGGAAAACTTTTAACTAATATGCGATTCTAGATAGCCTCTTTTTAACGTACTTTTTGGAACTTTTAATTCTTTGCATATGCAAGTTGGGAACCATTACAGAGGATACACTATGGCAGAAATTAAACCCAACAAAAGTGATAAAAATATCATTTGTGTTTCAAGATATTTTTTGAGGGAATGGGGTAGAATAATTTAGAAAAAGATATTTTTTTCAAAAAAAAATTAGTGGTTAACTTGTGGCAATTTGATTTCGGAATTATTTATTTCCAGCATTTATACGGATAAGACAAAAATTGGAAAATCTTGATTTCGTGTTAAAGCAGCAAAAGTTTCTTTCAAAATTTTCACTTCAGTTTCAAAAAATTTAGCAGCCAGAATTAATGCTCATGTGTAAAATAAAGTGACAAAAATTATTGCATTTCCAAGTAGTTTTTTTAAACATTTAGTATTATATGTATAAACTTCCATCTGGCTAGTTCAGCAAAAAAGAGAATAAAGTGCATAATGTTGAGTGCAATAGAGAATTTCAAACTTGATGGTCCAAAAATATGACATGAATAGTGAAGGTGACAAAACGGTGTGTGTTTTATGCTCTGGAACAGTGGTATGTAGAGCATATGTTATTTGCAATCTAATTGCCAACAACAGAAATCACATTAATGTTACTCTAATTTGTGAACTACACGTGTGAAAAAAAAGGAATTCAAATTCAAATACTATTTTATAAACTCTAAGAAAAAAAAAGGTATCACTTACCTTATTCTTCCATTGCCCAGGTTGAGCTTGACCTAAAATTTGATTCTGTTATTCTTATGAGTAAGAGTATATTTAATATGAGAGTTCTTTGTGTGATATAAAAAAGATTTAATGTAAAGGAAAATAGATACTGTACATGATGTCCATTCGAGTGGGCTCCCTCTCTTACTACTACTACAGATCAGATAATAATACAGAAGCAAAAAACAAAACAAAAAGGAATGGCTCTCACAGCGCCACTGAAGTTGAGCTACAAAACATTGGTTTCGTTCGTGACAACACGTATGACTAAAACATTTACTACTACACAGAGCAAAATGTACTTTTTGTAGTAAATGACAGAATCTTGGGTTTTTTAGTATTTTGTTTTATTATTTTTCCAATAATCGAAGTCGACATTATTTGATGGCACGGCTATATCTCATTAAACATTTCTTAAGAAAAAATGGCATGCTGATCCATAAAGGTTCGCCACCCCTGTGATAGAAGTTTAGTTCGGATCACGAAAAAATCAGTCGAAGTCACGGGATTTACTTCGACGAATGGGAATCGCCCAGCAACCCCAGGTTAGGAAAGCCGCAGTCAAATAACCGGAGTTTTAAAAAATGATGTTGAAATGAAGTGCTAACTGGCGGCAGTCTTCTACAGGCTTGATAGCTGGCTCAGGTTAGCAGTGAATACGAGTGTCAAGCGAAACAACACAGGCTATACATTCGCAACTTTAACTATTTGGTTATAGCGGGAGCAAGGGTTTTTCACTGGAATTAGAACACAAAATCGTGAGTAAGTGTTGAGGTTTATAGTGCAAGAGCTAACTGGGGTTAAACTACACCAAATAATTGTTTAAAAACGTTAAAATTTTAAAAACAGGTTCAAATTATGAGATTAAAAAAACGATGTAAATCATTAAAAAAAGTAAAATACATTCAAATCACGTTATACAATGAAAAATTTAAAAATTCTTATGATTAAATTGAAAAATATTACACACATCGAAAATCATATATATTTCCATCCAATTTAGTAAACGATATTTCAGAAATGTTGTCACACAATTGCTTAGGACACTTTAATCGAAATTGTCATAACATAAACATAACTAGAAATTATAGGTGAGATAGTAGCTAATATACATTTAAATAATGATTCTAATTATTTTACATCTCTAACACCATTAGTGTTCTAGTGCAGAGTTCGTCAAGGGAAATTTTGCCTAGGTAGCAAAATTATACCAAGAGCTCTTGCAGAAAGCGCGATCGAAAAACTTCTTTTGGTCGAGGGGTAGATCCTCTCGAGGCATATTCATCACATAGAAAGTAAAAAGATTTCCGATGCTAACGGATGGATTTTTTGTTTTACGTTAATTATCAGAAGAAATATTTGCGTAATTTCGTTAAATCCATGTGCTACCCTAATTTTTCGAGCAGTGAATTAATTCATATAATCTAGATTTAAAACTATTTAGATCATAAAATATAATATACACAATAGTTGAATAATCATAGATAGTTTTGTATGGTTATAAGTGTCCCTATTCTATAAAAATTAGGGCTCATAAATTAGAGAGATTAGAAACAGAATTAGACAGAAATTAGACCCATCATTCAGGGCTCGTTAGATCAGAATACACAATGAGTCAAAAAAGTAAAATGTATATAGAGAAAAAAATCTCACAATAGAGCTGAACTAATAAAAATTAGAATAAAAGAGAAACTAGATCAAAAATTTTGTTCCTGGATGTCAAACAGTATAAAACAGTCAGCAAAAGTTGACCAAGCGAGAGAAAAAGGAGGAATAATTCCTC
>BMAO01028135.1:0-16389 GCA_019973975.1 Trichonephila clavata
ATGTGAGAATGCTATTATAATTTTAAATTTCCATGCGATTGATTGAGTAAAGCTGAATCATTCTACTTTCTTCAAATCAGTCCTGTAATATTTAACATTGTCAAAATCAATACTTGTATCATTTTTTTGATTTCTTACTGAACAATTTCTCCCTAAGGACTATTCTAATGAGAATATATAAAGGAAAATGCTTATTATATTGAAGAAAGGCGCCCTTGAACTTATGTTTAACGCGATTGTATTCGATGGAGCTTTGGAAGGCACTATTCAGAATATTCGAAAAAGCGGTTTGAAATGTAGAGATTTTATGGAAGCAAATTTTAACAAGAAAATACTTTGGATTTGAGTAAACAACATGTTTTTTAGTTTGAAGAAACGTTTAGCAACAAATTTTAAAATTAATTTACTAATATTGTTACTTTTATTATTTAATTTGTATACAGTTCGTTTATTTAATATTAAAAATAAACAAAATGTTCCTTTTTTCATTATAATTTTAAAGTAAAACAAAAAAAATCCCAAAAGATAAATTTCTTTTTTAAAGAAGCAATGGTAACTTAAATAAATGGAATGGAATCGAATTGAATTCCAGCATATTATTGTAAGCATTTATTTTGATTTAAAAAAAAATTCAAGATGCATTGTCTGGCGGAATTAAAAAAAATAAAATGCAAAGCAAAAGCAAGGTGATAGAACAAAAATATAAAAGAAATGAGTTTTTATTCCAAATAATTTTTTTTCAGAAAAAGAGAATGAAAAAAAAAAAAAAAAAGACCCAGAATTTGTAGTGCTAAAAAATTGTCAATTTCGAATTTCTGTTACAAATCAATGGATGAAAATATTCCTGAATGATATTGGACAATATCCTGGCAGATTTTTTTCTCTTTCGTTCGAACTTTTCAACTAAGAATTATTCTTTGATAAGAAGCATGTACGAACCGAGAAATCTTACTTATTGAAATCTCGAAAAGTAAAATAAAACGAGGGGAAAAGAAGCATATTAGAAAAGGAATGAAATTCAATTCATATTTTTTTGAACGCTCTTTATTTATTTATTTTTTTCGAACTGCTTTTATTTTTTTATCATTTTTTCCTTACGACGAGCAACGACATTTCCTCCCGTTCTTTTTTGTTCTTTTATCAAAAGTGATTTATGCTTCATTAATATTGCTTGGCCATTTTTTGTTCAAAGCTTGACAGGCTTTCCATTAAACATAATTAAATGCGTTTCATTTATTTAACTTTGTCTCGGGATCCAATATTATTTATGACATGTAATTTGACATAAAAAATAGAGATTTTCTTCATATAACAATGATTCCATTCTAAAAAAAATTGAAGATGCGGAATTCATTGATAGAATTTTGTTACGTTGATGCAGTATGTTTTCAAAATGCATTATTTGCATATTCTTTCGACAAGCTTTTTAAAAAAAAAAAATAATAATAATAAAATGTTCATTCAATGCGAGGGTTTGTTAAATTGTATTCCAATTTGATACTTAGAATAGCTTACATATTAGGCATCCGTTGTTCCAAGAAAAGAAACATACAAACTGCATAAAATTGAAGCGATTTAATTTGGATTGAATAGAAGTACTTAAGATATGGTTAGATATATTGCCATCTATATAAATAAATAAAATTGAAGTGTCTGTTTGTAATTTCAAATTAGCAGCTTTTTACTAAATGCATTTAAAGGTATATACGGTACTTATATCAAAAAATCAATTTTTAACATTTTTGTCTGTCTGTCTGTTTGTTCCGACTAATCTCGGAAACGGCTGGTGCGATTTTAAAAATTCTTTCACTAATGGAAAGCTACATTATCAGCGAGTAACAAAAGGTACATTTTATCTCCATATTCCTATGAGAACGGAAACTATGCGGGTAAAACCGTGGGACTTTGCTTACTCCCCACCAAGTTGGCGCAAAATTACGCATTTGGTCAATAATGGAAATTTTAATAATGGAAATTTCTCACATTTATAACACAGTGAATTGAAACACAGTGTAATTGAGCATCTTTAAAAAAGCAATTTTTAAAATGGTTTTTTATTAAAGTATAACGTTTATTACGTTACGTTTGTTTAAATGTCAAACTCAAACTTTGAAAAATATCGCCAAGTTGGCTAAGAAGTTCTCTATTCCGACAATTCCAGATATTTTAATGCAAATTTTCTACCACATTTTAAAGAGGGAAACGAAATAAAGTTTTAGCGAATTGCACGTGTGATATTGAAAATTCTATGGTAATATTAATTGACAGTTTCATAAAAAATTTTGATTTTTTTGAATGTTTATTACTTTGAATTTTTTAAAAATCTAATTATACAATATTCATATTTTGCACAAAACTTTTCACTTATACTGAACCTAGATATTTACGTGGAAGAATTACTTTGAAGATATACTAGATAATACTATGGAGGAAGCCCTACAATGTCACTCGCCGAATAAAATTAGAGAGCTTTACGCAATACTTATTTCATCTTCGGTCTTTCTAATCCTCAAACCTCTTGGAAAAAGTACAAAGACTACATGGCGGAAGATGCCTTGGCAAGCAAATATGCCTTTCAATCAACACATCTACAACGAACACAATAAAGGTTTTCAAATGGTTGGAAGAAGCTACATGATTTTGGAATGATTATTCCTGACGTGTCGACGGAAATGGCTTCGATAATGAAATTGCTTGAGAATTGAACTACGATTTTACAGCATTGCAACATCAAGTAACAGAATTTATCCATCAATTAACTCCAGAACAAAGTCACGTTTTCCAACAAATGTTACGCAAAATAGAATCCGGCAGTGGTGCAATCCTTTTTCTCGAATTCCCTAGATGAACCGGAAAAACGCTTTTGCTCAACTTATTATTAATGACCATCAGAAAAACCTAGAAGATAGCAGTTGCTATGGCTTCTTCGGGTATAGCCGCGAATTTACTGACCAACGGTCGTACTGCACATTCCGTTTTAAAATAATCACTTAATCTTGCATTTGAAGATTCACTCATCTGAAATTTCAGAAAAAATAGCTCTCAAGCAGGATGCTTCCATAATGCAAGCTTTTAGTGTGGGATGAAAGTACAATGTCTCACAAGAAAGCTATAGAAGCGTTAAATCGGACTCTTCAGGATTTACGAGATAGTACAGATATTATAGGAGGAATGGTACTTTATTATATATTGGCTGGTGAATTTTCAAAAACTCCCACTGTAATCCTGTCGCAGATGAAATCAATCTCTATTAACTCACCAAGCTTATGGGCAAAAGTTGAAAATTCAGTCTGAAAACGAATATGAGAGTGCATCTTCATAATGACGTAGATTCGGAACATTATGCAGAGACGCAATTGAAAATCGGTATTGGGAGTTTGGACGCAAATGCTGGAGGTTACATTTTACTTCCAGATAATTTTGTAATGTAGAAGAAAATGATGTAAATCTTATTGCTCAAATTTCTCCGGGCTTGCAACAAAATTTAAATTGAGATCAGTGGTTGCGCGCAAGATCAATATTGGCGCTTAACAATGACATTGTCCATAAAATAAACATTGAAAATTTAAGCGACTTGCGGGGGAGGGGGGAAATGAAGAAATACTTATCAATGAATGCAATCATGGATAAAGAACAAAGTACTTCATATCCCACGGAGTTCTTAAATTCACTTGAACTTTCGGGTGTACTCTCACATAAACTTCAATTAAAACTAAATGTACCAGTTATGCAAAATCTCGATGCTCCTCGACTATGTAAAGGAACGAGGCTTTGGATCACAAAACTGATGCAGAATATACTTGGTGCCAATATTTTAACATATGTCATGAAAAGGGATAGTGTTATCAAACTTCGAATTCCAAGTATCTCCACTGACCTACCGTTTCAACTCAAACGATTTCAATATCCCCAGTTTTAATGTTGCTATTAACAAAGCTAACATTTCAGGTAGCAGGGGTGCATTTGGAAAAGCAATGTTTTTACCATGGCCAACTATATGTAGCCTGATCGGTGTGTCCAATGCCCAAATCTTCACATATTTGCAACTGACGGAAGGACATATAATTATGGTATACAGTTCAGTTTTGAGCTCTTTTAAAGATAAATTATATATTAAACGTAGATACTTTCGATTTTTAAAAATATTAACAGCTTAAGTTATTGAATTTTTGTTGTTAATTATTATAATAAATTACACATTTTCAGTTTTTTTAAACCAAGATCAATTTTAGAATTTTTAAATTTTATTGGTTCCAGTCAAGCAATAAAAAAATTACTATATTATATTACTTACTTTTTGATGATAATGATTACGACCTTGAATGTTATTTAAAGACATCAACGCGAGCGGAGCCACGAGTTAAAGCTAGTCTTAAATAATTTATGTAATCGGATGAATATTTTTTTAAAATGATTGATAATTCTTTTAGTAAACACAAAATTTAAAAAATATAACATTAGTTGTGTTATTAAATGCAGCTTACAGAGATTGAAGTTTTAAATAAGTTAGAACAAGTTTGAAAAAAAGAAATATGCAATCAAAATTTATTTCTTTCTTTTTTTTAAATTTGAAAATGATTGTATTGAATTTGGTTGTTGTAAAAATCTAGATCTATTTTATCCCAGAAAAATTTTGGCAGCAAAAACAAAGCAAAGGTCTAAATTTAAGTGACGTCATTGTCCCAGGAACTCGCGCGCGTCTAGCCAACCAGCTCAAAAATGAAAAATAAAATTATATGTTTTCAGCCAATCAGTTTATGCGCTTTGCTGTTGTCAGCTTTTGTTTTCTGCCAAAACTTTCTTTTAAAAAATATAAATTTGTTAAAATGTGTTGTTGGAAAAATATTATGTTAATTTTGTTATATGTTAAAATTTGTTATGTTGGAAAAATATATAGGTAAACACACACACAATTCACTTGATTAAAAAATACACGTATAACGTAAAAATTGTTTTTTTAATTTTGAAAAACTTTTTAAAGAATCTTAATATTTGAATATCTTTTGTTGTTGCTTATCCACTTGGCCTAAACCATAAACTAGACCAAGTCCAAGAGACCGTGGCGCTTAATTAAATTAAAAACAACATCCTCCTCATTCAATAATTGCCCCACAGAGGCACCAATACATGCAATGATATGGGAGGGAGAAGCCATAGAGCCGAACAGCGGCAAGAAGCATAAGTATTCTCAGATCCATTCAATATTAAGCTCTTGATGTGACCAGTCCTAAGTCTAGATGAAGTAATCTAAGCAAGTCTAGGACAGATGCACTGCAAGGACAGTCCCGGACATTTAGCGGCATACCAGGCATGTTCAGGCGGAGACCTCCAAATAGTTTTGATCCTGCCCGTGAACAGGGAGTGGATCTCGGAAGCTTGTAGTTCAGAGGAAGAGGCAGTGGGAAGTTCGCTGCCCCCCCCCCGAGCAAGAAGATCAGCAACTTCATTTCCATAAACCCCAACATGCGAGGGTATCCACTGAAAGCATACCGAACTGACCTGGGTTAATGCAGCTAATTTCGAAAGTATATCCTGCCCTAATATATCTAGGACATTGGAACAATCCTTTAAGAATTGGATAAAGCTTTTGCTGTCAGTCAAAATCCAAGTATTAGATGCGCAATTGTCCAAAGCAAGGTTTAAGCTTCTCTAATAGCAACAAGCTCAGAACAGAAAACTGAGCTGTTGTCAGGGTTTCTAAAACGATATCAAAATTCCTCAGTAGTTTTTTTCCCATAAAAGCGCCACTGCCTGTTCTACCTGAGTCAGATCTGCTTCCATCTGTGTAGAGGACCAAGGCCTGGAAGGGAATATTATCTATGACCCCGAGGGCAAGTTGGCGCAGCAGTGAAAATTCATTTTCAAGTTTTCGTTAAAAGTTACGTTACTAAAGGTAGTAGTAGGTGTCAATAAATTAAGAGGGATGCAGGGCCCAGCATCAATGTCTCCCAGACCCCGCTTCCACATTAACCCTAGAGGGCTACCCTTCTTCAGCCTCTGATTACTTGTACATTTTGATAAAAAGATCTATGCTCTGTCCTAGGTTCCAAAACTTTTGAGTGTGGCGATGTATTTCATACAATTTGCTTCTTTTCTCATGGACAAGGGTTGGAGATCCGATTCGTAAAGGACAACATTGTTGGGGCAGCAATATCTAAGACCAGTGATAATTATGGCTGCACTTAGCTGTATTCTCTCTAACTTTTTCAGATTAGAAGGTGCAGCGACCTGGTAAATCTGGTAGCCATATTCTTGAACTGGTCGGATGATAGCAGTGTAAGTAATTTTGAGAGTTTTAGCGTCCGCTCCCCAATCCCTACCGGAGATATAATTTAAGAGCTGAAGTCTCTTTCGACCTTTTTCATAGATTATATGAATGTGTTTACTGTAATTAATTTCAGTATCTAATGTGAATCCCAGATAAGTAGGGGTCTTGGTAGATTGTAGTAAAGGGTCCTTTAGGTAAATCATTGGTTGATAGTTGAACAAATGCCTATTTGTAGAGAAGAGGCAGCCTAGAGATTTGGTGGAATTAAAGTTTAGTTTATGCTCGTCTGCAAAACACTGGATTTTCCGAAAGGAATTATTAAGTGAGTTTTCCAGCTTAGTTAAGTCCGTATCATGGTCCCAGAGCACATTATCAGCAAAAATGCCTATTTGACAAGAGGGTGCCACTTTTTCCATTCCGGCCAAAAGTAGTGAAAAAAGGGAGGGGCTCAATACTGAACCCTGTGGAATGACTTGATATGTCTTATAAATTCCGGACAAACTATTTTGATATTTCACCCTAAATAATCGGTTATTCATGAAATCGGAGATCCATGGAAGGGCACTGCTCTTGATATCAAAATCGGAGAAGCACTTTAACAAAAGCTTATTTTCCCAAACCTTATCAAAAACCTTACTGAGATCAATGAAAACAGCCATTGTGTGTCTGGTAGGCTTCATATTATGTGCATCCTTTACCTTTAGGACAAAGTAGAGTATTTGATCAATTGTACTGTGACCCCTACGGAACCCATATTGTTCCAGGGGCGGCAAGTTATGAGTCATAAGATGGTAAGTAATTCTTCTCAGGATGATGATTCTCTCCATTATTTTACATGTCATGCACGTGAGAGCAATTGGGTGATAGCTTCCCATACAACTAGCATCTTTGCCAGACTTTCAGGGGATAGGGATAATAATTGCCGTTTTCCACTGCCTGGGGAGCCTGCCCAACTTCCAAGATAAATTGAAAATGTGTAAAAGACTCTGTTAAGCGTGTTGTCCGAGATTAGCGAGAAATTGTCCATGGATGCCATTTTATCCTGGGGATTTCTTAGGATTGAGTTGCCGAAGAGCACAAAGTAATTCAGAGGAGGTGATGGGATCGTTAAATAGTTGGTTATTGGTTGACAAATGACATGACTTGAAAAGATTTCTGGTCTGTCTACCAATCTTTTTGTCCTCTCTATTGAATACCAACTTGCTCTCATCAGCATAATAATGTCCCAGTGCCTCGGCAGTCTCTTGGTCATTAAATGTAGGGGAACAGTTAGCATCAACAATAGAATTCGTGTGCTCCTGTTGAGGCTGTATTTTATCCAAATTTTTAGCTAGTTTCCAAAGTCTAGCATTTAGAGTTTTATAGTCCAAACTCCTACACACAGGTCCTGCCAGTTATTGCTCTTGATAGTACGATACTCCCGTTTGATCTCACCATTCAGTTTATTTAGTTCTATCCTGGCATCTGTGTTATCGCTTATGTTGTGACTTTTTAACAGCTGATCCCTTTGTGACAGTAGTTTGTGTAAAGTCTCGGAATCATGGATTAATGTAGGTTTTCTTTTCTTATGTTTGCCTCTAGGAATATATATATAGAAGCAATGGCTGTTCTTAAGATAGAATGCTTAAAGAAGGTCCACTCATTTTCAAGATCCTCTGTAATTGGGTTATTCAGGAGTTGTTCGGACAGGATCTTCTCAAATGATGTCCAATTAGTTCTTTTAAAGTTTCAGAAAAGATTTGAATATCTTAACCCAATTATCAAATTCGAAATTTTATCTGAATTGTTACTGGTTGAACAAGTACAAATCTAATGCTAGTTTTGAATTCGATGAAGAACACTTAATTGCATTTATACTTGTTGCCATTCTATACTTACTTTTTTAAAATTAAAATGTGAGAGGTTTATTGTGTGTATCTGTGTGCTTTGAAAATGATTTTTTAACTTTGGTCATTATACAATAATGCAGAACTATTTTTTCCGAGAAACATTTTGATAGCAAAAACAAAACTCAAACACACAATTGAAAAAATTATATAATTTTAAAACTTATTACTAAGTTTATACATCAGGGATGGCGAACCAGTAGCACGCGTGCCATTGATGGCACGTGACACAATATTTTTGACACGCCAGTGATCAAAATGGTTTGCATTTTATTTCAAAATGTACTATGAATAATTACGAACAAATGCGAGTTATCGGTCGCGGGGTGGTTGGGAGCATACTGGTTTGTTATTTTCTTGCCTTTGTTTTACGTCGAAGACTACAATTGCTTATGATGTAAAGTTTGCCTACGCATAGCATAGTCAATTTCATTGACGAAAATGTATTTTTAAGTTTATCTGTGTTATATTTATGATTTTCAACTGTTATTTAACATGACTAGTTCAACAAAAAAAAAAAATGAGAAATAGTAAATGTAACAGAGAATTTCACATTTGGTGAATCTAGAAATATGGCATTATTAGTAAAAGCGACAAAGCGATGTGTGTTTTATATTCTGGAATAGTGTTACGTAAAGCATCGTCTGTAAAACGGCATTTTGAAACAAATCACAAACTCTCTTGTCAAAAAAGTGAACCACAGTAAAAATAATTAATTGCTTAGAAACCGTTCGGCAGTTGACTCAAATTCAGAATGTCTTCTACAAAAAGTAACATCTTACAATCCTAATATAAGTTATTTGTCATCCAATCTGCAACACAACAGAAGTCACACTTTTGTTCCTTTATATATAATTTGAATTACACGTATAACTAAAACATTTATAACTATACAGTGCAAAAGATATTTTTTCATGGAAAATAGAATTTTTTGTTGTTAGTATGTAGTTTTATTATTTTCCCAATAATCTCAAGTCAAAATTATTTGACGGCACGTCTATACCTCATTAAACATTTCTTTAGAAAAAATGGCACGTTGATAGGCACCCCTGTTATACATAGTGCATGGCATGCATATCATTTTCTCAAAAAAGTTCATTCGTTATTAGATTCGAAGTTATGTTTTCAGAATATTTAATCTCTTTCTTTTGAATCTTTTTTTCGATTCGATTAACGTCATGGGGATATGGAGCTGCTGATTTTTTTATACTCTTAAAGTTCTGGTTAACCACCCTCCCCCTTCCCCATCGAAACTAAATTTTGACTAAAATAACTGAAAATCTGAACACACATCAGCATTTATTTATACCTGAAACACCATCTTGGCAATTCTTGTTTTCCTTTTTTTTAAAAAAAAGAAAAGAAAGAAAGAATAGATAATTTTTTCACCATCAAGAACACAAACCCTCTTTTGTAATTTGCATACATACCAGAAAGACTAAACGGAACACACTGTTATGTTTGTGGAAGATAAAAGTGCATCAAGTATTCTGTATAGGGAGTGGTTTTCCACGTCCAGATTCTTTTTTTTTAAATTTTTTTTTACATGCACATTCGAAGCTTCAAAAACAGAGAAGCATTTTATGCGATGTGACAGCTGCTGACGGTTTGAATTCGATTTCTCACTGGTATTCCGAGCGGGTAAAGCCAGCGTCGCCAAACAATTTCGTGTCTTTTTTTCTTCTGTTTGTCTCGGGATAGAGTCGAGATGTTTCAGTGCATTTCAAAATGTAGGCTTCACATGTCTCATGCATGAGGTGTCATTGTCCATGGAAAGCGATACTTGTCACACGGTTGACATATTGAAGAAAGCCATTATTTCGAGGCATTCCATTTTTGCAACAATACTTTTATTTGAAATTTGTGAGCTGCATATATTTCTCTCACAAAAAATGTTCTGACAAAATCAAGGAATATTGTATAAATTATTTTGTTATGATGAAAATATTTATTAATCCTAAAATCGTGTTAAGTTGAAAGTTTTTTTTTTTTTTTGAATTTTTAGCTTTGTGCGTTAATTAAGTATTTTATTTTTAATCAGCGGATATAGAGGTAAATTATCCCTTCCTTCCTTCCTCAGTGGCTCGACAGCCCAGGGTGGGTCTTGGCCTTCTCAAGGAACCTTTTCCAGGCCATCCTGCTTCCTGCTAGTGTTCTCCAATTCTTAGTCCTCAAAACTAGATCTTTTTCTAGACCATCAATCCATCTAAGATTTGGCCTGTCCTTTGTTCGTGTGCCAATTGGTTGAGCATTGAAGACTTTTTTAGTGGTGCGGCCTTCGTTCATTCTGACAACGTGACTTGCCCATTTAATTCGTTGTATTTTGATGAAGTTAAAAATGTCAGATTCATTACATGATTGATAGAACTCGAATTTGATCTCCTACGCCACGTGCCATTTTCCAGAATTCCTCCAAAAATAAATCTTAAAATCTTTTTTTCTCTCGTAAATACTCATCATGTTCTCATCTGATCGAAACATGGACCAAGTTTCACAAGCATAAGTTAATACTGATCTTAAAATACTTTTATACAATAGATCTTTGTTTTTCTTTTGATTAAATTCGATTTCATATATTTTCGTATTCCATCAAGCCATAGTAATTCTCTTTTGGATTTCAGTAGTACAATCGTTTCTATTGTTAATTTTCAAACCTAAATAAGTGAAACTGTCAACATCTTCAAAATTATACTCTTCAATTTTTAAGTGGGAATTGTTAAAACATGATTTAGTGCAAGAAATTAACAATAGTTGAATATTTAATCGTGATTATCAGGAACTTTTTTAAAAAAATTAAATTGCATGTTCATATAAACTTAGAATTAAGCTATTTAATAATTGTGAAATATCGAAGAAAATCATTTTTCTAACTGTTTTAAGCTGTATATTTAAGCTGAAATGTATAACCAAATACAAAGAATTACAAAAATTAATTTTTGTTTAAATATAAGGCACACATAAGGGCATATAAAAGATGAAGCACAATGAATAATAGTGTACAGCTAAAATGCATCAAGTTTAGGATTGATCAGAATAATTTAAATTGGGGCTGATTTCATGACAGTCACGTGACAATGTAATTACGTGCTCTCCATGGAATTCAAAATTGGCTAAATTCATGACGGTCACATGGTATGAGCAATTACGTGTTCTCCATTGAATTGATATTGGACAGCAGGCTTACTTTTGGTTCTATCAGTAAAATTTAGATAAAATTTCAAATTTGACATTTTGTTCAAGTATTAAGACTCTCCAAAAAGTCTTCAAATTCAAAATGTATATATTATATGCGTACTTATAAATCAAGTTCATTTTGTTAACCTCAATGCGACATTTCAGTTGACAAATGTATACTTTTTGAAAGAAAGTTTCTGCAAAAAGCAAAAGTTGTCAACAGTGAAGCGCTTGCACTGATTCTTTTGAAACGCGTGATTACGTTTATCGTGTGATTATATGACGTCACATGAACTTAACAGCCGAATGGCCGAAATCCTGTGATACCACTTATCATGTGACTATGACGTTACATGAATTTAACCCATTGACATAAGACTTATACTTGTGAAAAGTTCAGATAAAATTTCTACTTTAAAAATGAGGGAAGATGTTCACATATTCAGATTTTGTTATTATATGCGTACTCTTCTTTTTAAAATCAAGTACATAGTGTTTACTCATGCACATTGTTGTCTACATATCTGTACTTTTCAAAAGAAAGTTTCGGTAAAAAGCAAAAGTTGGCAACAGCGAAGTGATGGA
Source organism: Trichonephila clavata (assembly GCA_019973975.1). NCBI lineage: Eukaryota > Metazoa > Arthropoda > Arachnida > Araneae > Nephilidae > Trichonephila > Trichonephila clavata. The sequence continues at coordinate 11,914 of BMAO01028135.1, forward strand.
AATGATTCACTGAAAATACATGATTGCATTTATCATGTGATTATGACGTCATCCGAATTTAGCCCATTGCAATGCCAACGGGTTTTTGAACATGGCTGCACATCATGTTGGACATTAACATAGAAATATAGTGTGAGTTGGAAATTCGAAAATTGATATGTTTCATCGTTGAGAAAATAGTTATTAAATTCGAAATTGAAAGCTAAAAGCGATAAATTATTCATATCTTAAATCGTTGTAAAAGTACAATAAAGAATCTAGAAGAAACTTGAAATGGAAAGCAGTAGTCGTCGATATTTCTTAAGTAATTAATTCCCCAAAATAAATTTTAAAACCACACCTATCATTACCTGTGAAATTTCTTTTTGAATAAAAAAAAGAAACGATATATATATAATATATATATATAATATGTTTCAATGCGATGATTTCAGATTAGTACATTTTAATTATAACGATGACTGAGTTAAGCTAGAATAGGGATGGCGAACCCCAATGGCACGTGACACAATATTTTGGGCACATCAGCGATCAAAACGGTTTGCATTTTATTTCAAAATAACAAAGCTCACTATGAAGTAATACGAACACACTCGAGTGATCAGTCGCGGGGGAGGAGAACACTCGTTTGTTATTGTCTTGCCTTATTTGCCGTGGGCTACAACTGCTTATGATGCAAAATTTGTCTACGCGTAGCATAGTCAATTTCGTTGACAGAACTGTATTTTAAAGTTTATTTGTGTTATACTTACGACTTTTAACTGTTATTTAACATGGCTAGTTGAGCAAAAGGCCAAATTTGCTAGATAGTAAGTATAACAGAGAATTTCAAGCTTGGTGAATTTAGAGAGAAATACGACATTTTTAGTAAAGGAGACAAAGCGGTGTGTTTTATGTTCTGGAACAGTGGTATGCAGAACACCGTCGGTGAAACGGCATTTTGAAACGAATCACAAATCCTCTTTTCAAAAAAGTGAGCCACAGCAAAAATAATAAATTAGTTAGAAACCACTTGGCAGATGACTTCAATTCAACATGCATTCTACCAGTGGCGTAACGTACATCCCCGCAATGGGGGGGGGGCAGGGACTCTAAGGGGCCCAAAGCTTGACTGACGCTAAGTACGTATTTGGGCTTGCGGCCCTAAACTTGAATTTGCAGGGGGCCCTAATATTCTCCGCTACGCCACTGCATTCTACTAAAAGATGCATCCACAATCCTAATATCAGTTATTTGTCATCCATTCTGCAACAATAGAAGTCTAATGTTACTTTAATTTGAGTTATATATATAACTGAAACGTTTACAACTATACAGAGCAAAAGGTATTTTTTCATAGTAAATAAAGAGTTTTGAGTTGTTAGAACTTAGTTTTATTATTTCCCCAATAATTACAAGTCAAATTTATTTGACGGCACTTCAATACCGCATTAAACACTTCGTTAAAAAAATGGCACGCTGATCCATAAAGTTTCGCCATCCCTGAGCTAGAACCACATCAGATCGGGTAATGATTAAAATAATAAGCCAATCGAAATTGATTCTCGAGATGTAGGAACCAATCAGTTGCAAGTGTATGCATGTGAGTATTTTGATCAAATAATGGATTTCTTTACAAAATGATACCCAAATAAAGCATTTCATCTTATAACCATAAGAATTGAATTTTAGTTTGAGAAACACCCTAAAACCAGCAAGTCGTTTCACGATATAGTAAGCATTAATATGACAGAATTAAGGATAACATAATAAAGCAAAAAATATATATCTTAAAAAGGAGAAAATTCATCTTTACTAGACTTTTCAATTCCTTGCTAAAGTTCTCAAAATCCCATTAAGTTTAATGATAATTGCTATCAAAATATGTAATTGCTTTTTAAAAATGTAAATGTCTGCTCATTATACATTTTGCTTCGTTGAATCGTTCCAGAATCAGAACTTTTCTCAGCTCTTCTTACAGAACAATGTTTTCAACACGCTGCACCGAACACGGGAAATTTCTAATCATTCGCTACATTAAACATGAATATCAGCCTGGACACAAGAATTACCAAGGAAACGGACCTTAACACACATCTACCACTATTTTCTCAAGAAATGTTGGCGGTTAAAAGCATTATTTCGGTTAGTAGATGTAGATTAAAAGATTCAAGTTTCCGTAAGGAATGGTATTTTGTGTTAGAGTAAAAGTTTTATAAATTGCGTCGCTAAAAGAATATTTAAATTTTCGTATTCTTGTTTTGTTTTAATGGAAAAGTTAGGTTCAACTGGAGGGGAAATGGAAATGTGTATTTAGTTACAGTTACAGTGCAGTTATAGTTTTAAGATGGGAATTTCAAAAATATACGAAAAAATGCGCTTTGCATCGAACATATACTAGTGGTTATTGATTGGTAAAGTGTGTTATGGGATTTTTAGTCACAATATACTGACTTTCTAAAATATTTTCCATTAAAAAAAAATATTTTAAAATATTTTTTTGTTTATTTTTAAACTCTTTAAATAAAATTCAAGCTCTCAAGTCAATAATTTTTTCTCTTAATTTCTTAATATGGTATACTTACAGATTTTATGTAATCATTCTTTACAAAAGCTATCCATAATTCGAAATTTGCTTACGTTTTGTGAGTTAGACATGATGCTGTAAATTAAACATTAAATAACTAACCTTTTAATAAATGTGAATTCGATTGTACTTCAGAAAAGTCAACCCGTATTCATTTAATTTTTACAAGTACACCTTGAAAATTCTTTTTTAACCTCCAGGAATAAATTTGGAAAAAAAAAAGAAAATTTAACATGTGTTATCTAATTGTGTTTTTATAGTTGCTCAAAAGTGGGAAAAGACGAATCAAACCATTTTCAATTTTGTGTCTCTATGTATGCTTGCTTTTACCAATAATGAACTTAGTTTTTTTTTTAAAAAAAGCTCTATTTAAAATTTTAAATCTATTAATTGATAATAATCTTAATTCGTTTCAATGGATTCAAAAAATAATCGAAGGTAAAAAATAAATAGTTAAAAAAAAATCGTTTGGCCATCTTTTGTTTTGTGATCTTTAAGTCTTCATTTTGCTATTTTTTTATATACTTCTGGAAAATTTTTTGTTAATATTTTGCTGTGAATTAATACAACTTTGCGTAAGTGTACATGAATTCCTGTAATTATATATCTTCCATTTTATTACAAAATCTTTCCATAGAACAGACCATCGTAAAAGATCTTAACATATTGCCAGAAAAGTATAAAAGACGTTTAGTAAAAAAGTATAAACAATATTAGTAAATCTGTAGAACTGGCCAATCATGGTTTACATTAGAACTGCTTTTCAGATTTTTTATTAGATGAATTTCTTAATTTCTTGGATTCTAAAAGAAATTTTATTTGAGATTCCCACAAGTAGAATGTCATTCTGTTCATTTTATGCTGCCATTACACCTAGATTATATCTTGCATTTAAATTTAATTTTTTCTCACCTTAATGTAATTTACTTATTCTAATGTAAAATTTCTTAGCTTATACTATTTTTTGATAATAGTCTATTTCACACCTTTTAATGCAGCAAAGGGCTAAGGTTAAAGCTGAACCCATGTAACCCCTAGTTTTGAATGATCGGAGTTTGAGCTTCCCTGCGGGAAGCAGGTACTCGACAAGCATTCAACTTATTTATGCTGCCAGCAGTTCGATTGTAATCTACATACAGTGAAAAATTTTCTTGATGACACAACATTGACGTATTATCAAGATTTGCAAAAACATAATTGATATAAAGCAAATGATTTTTCAGGAATATAATTGAACACATAAAATTAATATGAAGGGAACAAGAATTATTCCGAATGCGTTCGAAATTATTTAATAGGAATAATCAACGAAATTTCTTTAACTTTTTTTTGGTACAAAAAGATTTTTTAAAAGAATAAGTTCTGTTTTATTTCAAATTGCATTTGACTTTTTACTCCTTTGGCGTTTCCTATGGATAATTGATGGGAAAAATGAATTTTTATTCTCACGGGTTTAAATTAATTATCCAGATAACATACTATAGATCCGTATTGATTTACGTCAAAGAAACTGATTATCTATACGAGAAGAAGGCTTGTGTGCTTCGCTGCAATTTTTTTTCATCCCTTTCATCTCTCGATCGTTCTCACGAGAATTATCTCTTGAAAGATCTCTTTCAGTGGGGAGACTCATTAGAGAAGGCGTATTCGAACGAGAAACTTCACAGCAAACCACACCTTTCCGCTAACGAGAGAACGAAGCCATTGATTTTTAAATGGCCCCAATTGCTTTTCATTTTCTCGAAACTGAAAACAGTACTCAATTTATTTTTTGCTTTCTAGACTAGGGGTTGGCAGATAGTTTGTTCAGTAGCCACATGGAGCCTCTTTTTGAGTACTTACATATATGTGTGCGTAGGTTATGAAATAAACTGAATTAATCATAATTTAATTCATGAAGTTGTGACGGT
>BMAO01028136.1:0-42613 GCA_019973975.1 Trichonephila clavata
ATCCCGTTAAACCAATGAAAACGCACAATTCGCTCTCAAGCTATTAATGCTGGTGAGAACTTTGCAATGGTTTCTAGAAATTTCTTGAGAAATAATCACACAACCTAGACCTTTCTGGAATCTTACAAAAACCTATTTTTGTCTCAATTCGGTATAGCACGGTCACTCCTATTCATTTACTATGGAAAGAATAATCTCACTTGCCTCGCAAATGATCTTTTCAGCCACAATACCATTTCGGAGGTGAAGCAGAATTCAAAATGTCTGCGATGCTATTTATTTGGCAGTAAGTTCACTGAGATTGTTTATTAATACCGCACATAGAAGCAATTCGAAAAGCATCAGTAATGAACATCTTTAATAACACCTTTTATAAGCTTCACTTGTATGTAACATGATTTTTGAACTCATTATTATTTTCACCCACTTTAAAAAGTCAGGTTAATTCGAAATTTTGTTCACTTGTCCAGGACAGATGACAATATAATAATTTAATAATTTTGTTCCATTGCCCTTATCAGGATCATCAGGATTAACGATTTCCCATTTTTAGATTCTCTCCCTCATCTGGCGACTAATTTCAGATCCCATTTCCAGATTTGGTGACTAAAAGATTAAGTTTCAACTTACTTCAATTAACTATAAAAGGAAGTTTTTTTAACTATAATTTATTTTGAACCATGATCAATTAACGAGGACAACACTTGAGCTATTCATTATAATCACCATCTTAACTTTCCCACCAAGCCAATGTATGGATGTTTAATCTTATTAAATACCACCTAACGAGTATTGTGTAATCAATACTAAAGAGTATAGCTTTAACGAAACATTGCCAGTCATGAGTTTGCAATCAAAACCACTGCGGCCACTGTTCGAAAGTGAGAAATGTTGCCTGTTACCCTTTGGGTAACATTTCTCAGTCAAACTTATGAAACCTGGAGCAGAACATTAGTCAGTTATGCCCATACATTACCTTTGCACTTATCGTTAATACTGTACTTGAAATATTGATTTAATGGGATTCTAAAAAATTTGCAATCTATTTGTCTGTTTTACTACAACTATCAAATGGGTTAGAAATAAACTTCCCAAATTATTGTTCAATATTCTCTGTTATTTGATTACTTTATTGATTTATCTGATTTCGAAATATTCACAAGAAAAAAACGTTAGTTACCAGAAAATTTACGTAACTAGAATGCGTAGCTTCATTATGTACATAAAATTTATCAAAAATTAGTGCTTATTTCAGTGAATTGTAAATTATGTGAAATAAATTTTATTACAGGGTTATATTTTGACAGCAAAAATGTTCGTTTTAGTTGAAGTTAAATTTGCTTAAAAAGTTATACTAGTGCAATATAGTAGCAAATTAGATTAAAATATTTTTTGAATAATTTTAAATAAATATTTACCAGGCTGTTTTCCTTTATTCTTTTCTTTAATTGTTATCATTCTTATCCTGGTATTATTTTTATAAAGAAATCTAAATAACTTTATTTTATATGATTAAACAAAAGTTGTTGTTTTTTTACTAGCTGGTATACCCATTCTTTGCACGGGTGAATTGAAAAACTAAGCAATACAGATTGTGTGTGAAGGATAAAGAAGTTTTTAATGAGTTAATTTTACGTGAATTGCAAATGTAACAAAAAAAGCTTTTTGCATACCTTAGCTGAACAAAAAAAAAACATATTTGTTAAATTTTAAGTCTGTAGATCTAATAGCTGCTAAAAGGATTTTTTTTATTTATAACGCCCCGTTACTCTCTTGTGGGTCGATTTTTCAAACCACCTTCCTAAGCTGATCTCTGCTCAGCAAAATTAACACATTGTTACAAATTTTGTGCAATTAACGCTTAAAATAGTATAAATAACTTATATCTGGATGTGTAATGTGCTACTATTACTTTCTGTTGTGTTTATTTTATGTTAAAATTGTAATATTCGCAATCAACGCCGTTCCTTACATTATAATGGCGATTTAATGGAATCGTAGCGAAGTGTTGGCGATAGAGCCAAGTTGGCATCATTTTTGGCGACCCTGTTGACGACTTTTCGATTGATTGAAAGGTGCAGAAGTCGATATGCTGCAGTACCACCTGGTGGGGAGATTCAACAGAGAAGATTGCACAAAAACCTTCTCCACAAAAAAATACATATTCATGCCAATTTTCATAGTGATCGGTTGAACGGTGTTGGAGTGAAGCAAGGTTATTGTGTATATACAAAATCCATGTTTATATAGAGAGATTTACAAGTTTAGATAACTTATTGAATTTTCATAAGAAAATATTTCAAATAATTATTTAATTTGCATTTTTGATTTATTATGAGTAAAGCATTGAAGGAACAATCAGAAGATTTCCATTCTATTCAATAAAATAAATATTTAAGCATAAAATAAATATTTAATATAAGACAAGAGCAGTTTCCGCTTATAAAAGCTATTTAATATTCCTATCTGCTCAGAAAAAGTACTTGTAGCTAGCTCTTTATAAAATGAGAACCAAGCTTTTAGTGTTTTCCTCGTTTTATAACAGTATCACGTTTTCTCTCAAAAACACTTCGTTGGCATACATTTTGATAACGTTTCTAAAAACGAAGAAGAGCAAAAACAATATTACGCGAGACACGCCTTTCTCGTTGTTATGGCTAACAGCTTTCTGGTTTTACCACGTTATTAGATGCACAATGAGAATGTAGTACATTAAATAATGTTAAAGAATGTTGCAAATGAATCTTACTTGAACATAACGTAGCATAATAATTTCTGCAATTGTTCACTGGGTGCAAAGAAAGTTTTTCAAAAATACATAATAAAAAAAGGAATTTCTTAAAAATTTTCGAAATTTTTACAAATGCTGTAATACTGCATGCATTGTACATTTGAAACATAAAACACTTGAAAGGGTAGAAAAAAAGGAATTAAAATGCTTACAAGCTAATTTAATAAGAATTTTTTTAAGTGTTTAGAAAACAAAACAAAAAAATATAAGAATTATTTGTAGCTTCGTGGGGAGGAAGCAGTTCTTCCAAACCTTCATCTCTTTTCATGACATTTTAGATGACATAAGAACGCGTTCAAAAATTTTCTTTAATAATATAAAAAATTTAAAATGTATCTGTTGTAAGTTAATAAAAAAAGAATTACTTTGATATGAATAAATTTACTAATATAAAATAAAGATAAAAATGGATGGTGGGAGTAGGCGGGACGTTTCCCAGTCAATCCGGTTGCAGCAAAGAAGTCCGAGTTAAAGAGAGAAAATATTTAGATGTAAAAATTTAATTAATTGTTATCGAGAGGAGCTGCTGTGATTGGCTGATCAGCGAGGTCAGCTATTTTTGCATGTAAGTTAAGGTGATAAGCTCGGACAATCACTGAGTAGTTAATGGAGAGAACTTAAGAATAAAAGTAAAAGATAAATAATTTAAATAAAAGAGAACATATTTAGCAAGTAAATAAAAGCGGGATTAATTAGGATTGAACTGGATTTATGCAAATTAAGATCAGTGGTATGTTTTTTGATGCTAGTGATCGATTTATATAACCAGAGTTGTCAATTTTATTAAAAAATTTGGTAGCAATTCTCCTGATCGTTTGTCTAATAGTGGGTATTTTACTCGTGACTCTAAGGTCTACGTTTCTCATGGACCATAAAAATTAGTAAAATATATGTTAATTATATTTAAATAATGAAAATAATTAATCACACAACCGTGAATGTAATTGCTTCTACAGAACACGAATTAGTTTGTAATGAAGCAGAACTAACATGGAGAAGAATTAAGCAATTATACATCGATAATTGAGCTAATCAACATCAATTCACTTTAATCTACAAATTAAACTTGCATAATTATGAAATACTTCCAGGAACGAAATTAATTTTAGGAGCTAAAAATTTTAATTTGCTTTTTGTAGTTTAGAACAAATTTTGACAGGATGAATGCAAGGTGTTATACTTAGTAAATACACTGTCATTTTGAAATGCATCGTGAAAAAATAAAACCTAAGTAATTTCCAAAAAATTCGAGTCAAAAACAACTAAATTAAAATTTTTATAGAGCAAAAGTTTTTTTATATACTCAAAGTGTTTTACTAGATTTCTTTCGGAATACCTAATTAGCTTCGAAAAATTGAATTCAAACACTACTTGTATTACATTAAAAGTTTTTAATTCAAATAAATTATTTCAATTCTTTGTGTATCATATTTTAGTTAAATACTTTTTGTTTTTGTTTTTCATACATAAACTAGAATAAAACTCATATTAGAAATACAAAATTTATATTTTTTAAGCAACTAAAAAAACAGAAATTTGAAGGTATAGATATATTTTTACAAAGAAAATTAGCGTTCATATATGGTAAGAGAATCTGAATTCAAAATATTTCGTAAAAATAAAATAACCTTAATATTACAAAAATATAGTATACATCTATTTTTTATTTTATTTCTTATAATACAAACGCAAAAAATGCCTACATTTTGTTTAAAATTGTTTTTAAAATATTTTTATATATAACTTAATGTAACATTTAAGATTTATTTTATCGTATTAAATATCTCGAGCATTCATTCATTTTCTCGAAAAATATGTCCTTCTCTAAGTACTTTTTTCGGAAAAAAAAGAAGAAAAAACTTATATTTTTAAAACTTATATTTTTTCTATTGAATAAATATCATGGATGAAAATTCCTCTAAAGTTTATTTTTCTTTATGTTGTTACGGAAATATCAGACTTTGCTTCTCTACCAAAACAGTTCAGTGACGGGAAAAATCATTTGTGGGTCAAGGGAGATTCTTTAAGTAATAGTAAATAAATAAGAGAGACCTTAGCGAGATAATTAGCGACAAAAATAGGAGTTCCTATAAAAAAAGTGTAGAAATTTCTAGAGGATTATTTACCTAGAAAGTTCATGAAGGTCCGTCAAAGCTCTTTCTAACCAATACAAAGAAGTAACATTGAAGTCAAAGCCTGACTGCGACTGTACGTTACATTGGCCTAATTTAATACTGTAACTACGGATTTATATGGACGTGTGAATTTCGACTATGTGTTATTGCATATTTTATGAGTATAGATTGTTTCTTGTCGAATAAACCAATTGTAATTACAAGAAAGTTCCAAAATAAATTAAGATTTACTCCAAAATAATACTTTTTGACTGTGTAAACTTTTCCTACATTTAAAAGACACAATCAACCACGCAATACATTTATTCTTTAAATATAAAAATTACGTGTCACAGTATTTGTCCGCGATGGACTCCAAAACTACTCAACCAACCATAATATAGTTTTGCATACTGTGTGTCATTTCGTCCAACTTAAAACATAGGATAGTTTTTATTTCAATCAATGACGTCACAATTTTTTTATTGCCGGAAATGTGAAGAATCCGGAAAACACGTTGCCAGATTCCCGTAAGGGAATATTCGCAAAATGGGGCAATGCTCATGTGTCTGTGGAAGCAGATATTGCAAACCAAAATGCACGAAAGGTGAGTGCCTGGCGTATTTCAGGGTGTGAAATCCGATTTTCGAGTCAGTATCAAAAAATAACCGTAACTTTGCCGGATAAAGCCGGCCGATCGTATTTTAGACACACCATAACAAAGGCCTTTACATTAAAAGCCTTGAATCGTGAAAACTTGGACCCTGGCATACTTCAAAATGGATAATCCGAATCGGATATCCAATCTGCGAAATAACTGTAACTTTGCCGGATAATTCAGGATGAACATTTATTACGCAAACCGTGGCAGAAGCTTACACTTAATGTCTTGGTGAGGGAAAAGTGCGTTTCTGTTGTAATTCGGGATGTTGAACAAGAGTTTGAAATCGATTTTTCGAAATTCCTGTAACTTTGACAGATAATGCCGGACGACTCTAATGCCCCTTCCAGGGACTGAACTTGCCGGCTCAGGGACACAAAAGTAATCTCCAGTTGTATCTAGGGGCTTGAAACGATAATTTGAAATCAAATTTCAGAAACTCCGCTAAACTTGCCGGATATTGTCTGAATTAGGAGAAAAGGCATATGATTCTAGTCCCGCGTCCGGATTTTCATTCTCTCTAGCGACTGAACTTACTCGCGCTGGAGCATCAAAAGTCAGCTCCGTGTGCATTTCGGAGTGTGAAATGAGAATCTGAAATTGAATTTTAGGAGTTTCGATAACTTTTCCGAATAAAGCCATTCGACCATATTTTAGACACACACTAGCAGGGGCTTGCCTTAAAAGCCTTTGATCGTGAAAACTTGGTCCCTGGTGTATTTCAAAACGGATAATCCGAATCTGATATTCAATCTGAGAAATAACAGTAACTTTGCCGGATAATTCAGGATGACCGTCTTTTACGCAAACCGGGGCAGGAGCTCACCCTTAAAGTCTTGGCGCGGGAAAAGTGTATTCCTGGTGTAATTTGAGATGGTTTAAGCGAGTCTGAAATCGAAATATAGAAATTCCTGTTCTTTTACCAGATAATGCCGGGGGATTGGAATATTCTTGGTAATTGTCGACGTAGAGACGCAAAAAGGGGGTCTTGATTCTATTTCGGAACTGCCGATCCGAATATTCTCATTCCAATTCAAGATAATCTCATATCTAAGTCAAATAATGCCAGACGAAAGTATTTTGCACGAACTGTGGAAGGGCTTGCTTTAAAATTCTTGAGGAGAGAGAAATGCTTTCCTGATGTTTTTCTGGATGAGAAACAAGAATAATCTGAAATCGGATTTTAGAAACTCCCGTAACTTTGCCGGATAATGCGGAAGACTGTAATGTCCCCCTTCAGAGACTGAACTTACAGGAGCAGGGGCGTCGAAAGTGGGCACCGAGTGCTTCTCGGGGTGGGAACGAAAATCTGGATACGGATTTCAAAAGCTTCCGTAAATTTTTTGGGTATTGCTGCAATGAGGTCAAATGGCTTTGCGTTCAAGTTTATATATACCTCCGGATTTTCATTCCCTACAGCAACTAAACTTTCAGGTGCAGTCGCGCGAAAATATGATTGCAATAGAAAATTGCATCTTCGGGCATTGTTTTCACTTTGTTAGATGGTGGAAAATTGCACATTCCGCATCAGCTGCCATTGGACATTCAGAAGATACAAGATGCAATATGTACCATTGAAAAAAGAGTGGATTGGCCACAGTATTGCAAATTAATTAAATCATGATCAGGGATAAGTGTACTATGACCCCTAAACATTCCCTCAAATCCTTACATAGAACTTTGCAAGATTTAAATGGCAACGAGAGAATATTCGGTGTAGCTGTTGTATTACTGTCTGGTGATTTCCGACAAACATTAACAGCCATTACACTGCCCTACTTTTGCTCACAAGATTAACGCCTGTTTAAAACAATCGTTTTTATTTCGAAACGTGGAAACACTTCGACTGACCATAAACACGCGAGTACATTTGCAAAATGATCAATCTGAGCAAATGTTTCCAAACCAACTACTGAATATAGGAAACGGTGAAGTAGAACTTCATCTCACTACATAATGCATGAAATAACCAGACGATTTCTGTAATGTTCTGTAGGCAAAAAGGAACTGATTGAGAGTGTCTTTCCGGATATACTGTATAATTATCTAGATAATTATTGCCTCTGTAATCCTGTTACGTAATCAGACAAAATGTTGATGTTGTGATGAAATAAACTTTCAGACACAGGGTTCTTGCCAATTGATCCAACGCCTTTTAAACCAATCGACACTTTTGCTGATGTAAACAAAACCGTAAATTTTCCAACCGAGTTTTTGAATTCTCTAGATGTATCAGGAATGTCACGACATAATCTTCGGTTGGTTCCCTGGTTATTATCTGCGTAACTTAAATTCACCTAAATAATGCAACGGTGCACGTTTGATCATCAAAAGAATTATACCGGGAGCTTCTTGATGCAAACATTTTGACTGTAAAGTTTAAACGAAAATTCGGTTCTGCTACTACGGGATCTGTTGCCACGCATTCCACTGATACCGTCAGAATGTCTAATACCATTCAAAAGGCTTCAATTCTCGATTCGTTTGGCTTTCGCGCTGACCATAAATGAATCTGAAACCCGAACAATATTCATTTGATACTTGGACTCAGAAAATCCATGTTTCTCGAATGGGCAACTAGATGATACATGCTCACGTGTGCGGAAACCGTTGAATCTATTTGAGTTAGCAAAATACGGGTTACTGAAAAATATTGTGCACCGATTAGCGATTAGTTGTATAAAATTTTTTGTTGTTATGCTTTAAAATGGTAAAAATAATTTTAAAAATTGCAAAGAATCAACGTTATTCACCACATTTAAAAAATTAAATCTTCATATGTTGTTACTTAACGACTTCGTTAATAATTCAAGCATTATACTACACTCGAATAGGAGATAAATGAAATGCAAAATTAAAATAATGTGTTGTTTTATACTTATTTCAACCCTCCAAATTATAAACGAAGATTAATTTGACTGCATTGAATAGTTTAGAATAATATTGAACTAACGTATTAAAACAAAGCTACAGCAACGTGTGGCCGGGTCAGCTAGTTTATATATAAAATACAAATGATAAAATATTAAAATTATTTGTTAAATTTTACTTTTTTAATTAATTAAAATTTAGCAACTTATTTTTTTCAACAATAAAATTTATAATCGATTTTTTTCCTTTCGATATAATATAGATACCTTTAATTCACTGCTATAATATAAAAATTTATGTAATATTCAAAAGTACACACATACATAGATAAATCTTAAAATTAAGCGTTCATAAAACATATTTGTATGAATGACAATATATAATAGTTCACATTTTCAGAGATCAAAACTGGGATCTGTTTCATATAAAAATTTGATCGTTTTTTAACGGAAATTTATAGAACTCACTTGATTTAAAACAATCTATCAAATGCTACATTACAAAAAATCATCGTTTCAAATCAATATTAAAAATATTTATCCTTAGTGAAAAGCAAACGATATATACACCTACCTCTTTCGACAAAAAAACTCTACTTAATGATTCTTTTTTGTTTTGTTTTGTTTTTAATACTAGCTAATGTGTAAAAAGCCAGAAGAAAAAGGTTTTATTTTACTTTTACTATCTTATTAAAGACATCTAAGCCTTGCATAAATCCTGAAGAAATTTTTAAATGTTTTTTTTTTCCCACATCATACAATTTTTAGTTTTTCTTCAAGTTATTTCAGTACGACAGAGAATTAAATATTTTCTTCAGAGGAAAAAATGACAATTTTTTTTATCCGATTTCTTTATTTGTACTTTTTTTTAAAAGCACTGTCTTAGAACACAATAAGAATTTTTAATCAGGAAATCTTGTTAGTAGACATTTTTGTATCCGCGCGTCTCTAACATAACTAATCTAATTTACACTGAAGACATTTTCTTTCGTCATCTCACCCTCGTCAAACGCATCTGTATAAATTCGTTATCTTGTTAATATGAATGCATGTATTCATGGGTGCGTTTTAGCCTTCTCGTAATAAAACTAAAGAAAATTAGGGAATGTAATGAAAACCTTTTAACTTCCCATCTATCAGCCATTTTGAATCCGTAAAAGTAATGTTTATTTTATAACAGTGTTTCTCTCTCTCTCAAACTGTGGGGCGTGCCCGCTAGGGGCCGTGATAACCCTACAAGGGGAAGGGGAGAGCAAGCTTATTGAAAAGTTTAAAACAAAAGATTATTTAAACAAAAATTATTAATTTACTGAAAGTAAACAAACAAAATACATTCTAACATAATAAAACATAAAATACACATTTTCACTCCTTTAATACTCTTATAAATGTATCAGTACTGCACAATGTATTTTGTAATTAATTGAACAATACTAAGCTAAGATCAAGTTCAATAATTCCACGTAGGCGAGCGTATGTGATGTATTTGGGGAAGGGGTGGAAAGGAATAAATAAATAAAATCGCCTCTGTGAAATAAGTAAATCCTTCAGAACACTGGCAATGTCCTTTTATTACATTCCAAAACCTTTGGAATAAGTGCAGAGAGAAGATCGTAGTTTGGACAGACGTATATATACGTCAGGGGCATTTAACGCTTTGGCTGAGTGAGACGTTTATATACGCCGGTGGTACTTCAGAGGCTAAAGTCGTATTGTAGCTTCAGCATGCCAAGGTATAGTATTATTAAATTCAATACATTGTTATATTGCATGGAGGGGGGCGATATGAAAATTATGATTGAATATTGGTAATATGATAACTCTACAAGGGAGTGCGAGCGTATTGAAAAGCCGAAAGCGAAAGATTATTTTAAAAAATTATTAATTTACTGAAAGTAAACAAACAAAATACATTCTGACATAAGAAAAAATAAAATTAGCATTTGCCCTGATATAATAAATACACTTACAAATGTATCAGTACTGCACAATGTATTTTATTTAATTATTTTAACTATGTTAAGGGGTAGGTTCATGAATTTCGGCCCCCAAACACATTTTTCACTTTTCCCATTTTTATAAAATATGAATTTCTACGCTTCTAATGGTGCACAAATTATCATTCTACGTGCAGAAGAAGTATTTTTAATAATTTTTTGAAAACGTTTTACCACCTATCAAAGTCTACTAAACCCATTACTAAAATCCATTTTTCTCAAAACTAACATTTTTACCATATAAGGAACATTTGTTCCTAAGCAACTGCATTTAACAGCTTATAAATTTGCATAGTTAATAATTACACGCTAATACATACTTTAATCGAGGGACTTTTTCAAAAAAATATTCTGACTTAAAGCATTAAACGTCATGAAACTTCACTGTTTTTGAAGAAAAGAAAAAAAAACAGATTTATGCAAGAAAGATTTTTTTAAATAACTAGAGAGAGAGAGACTTCCTATATAACCATAAAGTCTCTGATTAAAGTATGTATTATGATTCAAAGAATATTCAGTAAAAAAATTGGAGATTTTTAGTCAAAGAATGTTTATAAATGTTCCTTAAAAATACCTATTTTTAACGTTACTGAGATACAGATCCTGTTTCAGGAACCTCTACCCCTTTGTTAAAAACAAGTTTAATAATTATCAGTTTATTCGATGGATCTGTCGTATATAAAATTATATGCAAAAATTAACACTTATCTTGATAATTTGTACAGTTTTTAAATAATCCCTAAAGTCTCGGTTAAAATTTACGCGATTCACTCCCCAATGCCTCAGTTTTCCACGTAGGCCCGCGTATGTGATGTATTGGGATGGGTGGGGGGAGAAAAGGAATAAATAAGGAAATCCACTGATATAAATAAATCCTTCCCAAACATTGTCAAGGTCCATTTAGTGCATTCCAAAGCCTTCGGAATAATTGTATGTATGGCACAGAACAGATCGTACTTCGGAAAAACGTATATATACGACCGGGGCATTTAACACATTAGCTAAGCGAAACGAAAAACACGCCGGTGGCATTTAGGAGGTTGAGGTCGTATTGTAGCTTTAACGTCAAAGTATAGTATTATTGAATTCAATGCATTGTGTTTTATTTATATGGAGGGGGGTGATGAAAATTATGATTGATATTGAGTCGCAAATATTGAAAGTTTGAGAAGCACTGCATTAGACTACACGTGTCAAGAAACACCGCATAAAACGTTGCAGCATAAACAGCCAGCATATACTCCTCATATTGCTCCATCTGACTATCACATGTTCAGGTCTCTGTAAAACGTTCATGATGGAAATGTATAAATTTAGGGGGGGGGGAGCGTATGAATATTTTGTCACCAAATCAGAAGACTTCTTTTCCAGGGGGGTAGATAAGCTGCCAGAACGCTGGCAGACAGTTGTAACTAACGAATAAGATTACGTTTTAGATCACATTGTAAATAAAAAGTGAAAAAAAATTGTTTTTTCTTCAGAAAAAAAGACAGAACTTTCCCTTACACCCAATACATTAGGAAAAGGCAAACAATTTTGAAGGCTTCCATAACATTACATTTTGCCTCTGATTTTTGAAAATATTTTTAATATTTTTTCAATTATCTGAAAATCTAAACAAAAATTATTAAAACAAACGTAAAAATATTTTCGGAAGTCGAAAAAAAAATTAATTCTCAAAACACTATCATTTTTTTTTTTTTTTTTTTGTTCTCTTAGATACACTTTAATGCATTCAAAAGTATAAAATAAGTCTGGATTTTAGAAAAAAAATTGCAAATTACATTGGATTTACATTAACTCATGAATTCAAAATAAATAGTTGTTGACAGCCTTGACGTTTCATAATGTTTTTAAAAAATAGAATTTTTGACACAGACGACGAAAACAGTTTTAAATACCAAAAAAAAAAGAACTTTTTTGTTTGATATTATTTTAAGGGTTTTTTCTAATCTCAAAATTTATGCTCCTTTGAAAAGTACACATACAATATATAAAAATTAGATATAATGAAGGCTCGTCACTTTTCCATAAGATTTTCTGATATGATGGGTAGATAAAATTATTTAAAAAAGGGATAAAAGCAAAACACGATGACAATCTTTTTTTTTAATCAAAAATGTTTGAAAGCTGTCATTCCACTTTTAAAATAAAATAAGCCTAAAATCTCTCCAAATATTTCAAAAAGATCGTGCCTCATAAAAGCACTGCTGTTTTAAAAAAGAGCTACGAAAGCCATTTTATGTTATAGCACTTTCGGTTTCTTTTTAGTGTAAGCCAAAATCCACATTTTTATCTTTTAAAAGGGAAGATATTTTAAGTGTATCGAATCCTTTGAAAAGAAAACGCGGAAAGCTCTTACTAATACAAACATTTATAGATTCAAAGGATAAGGCACCTTTATAGAAATGGAAAATTTAAGTATTGTGTTTTTTAGAACAGCCCCCAACAATTCTAACATTTTCTAAAAGACTTTCTTTTTCGATTAGAATACATTCTAAAATCCTTCTATGGATGTATCCAACATTTTTTGGACTGAGTTTATTGCACACGTTGGAACAACTGTGTTTATTTGTTCTTTCTTTCAGCTTTAAATGGTTAAATGTATTTTTCTCGAATTTCGAGTATCTAGAATACGTGATGTTATTTTATAAGAGAGATAAATATATTGCACGTATTCTTTAGCTCCGCTACTATTTTATTTGCCGTGTGGTTCTGGTTTCTGTGAGAGCGACACTGAAACAAAAAAAAAATAGTAATAAGCAGGAAAGCTACAAAAAGCTCACATACATATTTATTTTAGCATCTTTTTTTTTAAAAATCACAAATAAATATAAAAAGATGGTAGCAAATGTGCATTTCAAATACCTAAAAATTTGGAACAATTTATGCTTGCCTATAATCCCTTTCATTAATTTCTTCAGCGATTAGTTACTGAAAACCTTTTTTTCCAATTGAATGACTGATGTTAACAGTTAACAAACTCAGATCATATTTTATTGAGGTTTCAGGAAAATTCTATCTATCGCATATGAGTCTATATGGTTTTCATACAAAATGTTGCATCCTTTCATACAAATATATGTAGGTTTTAAAATATTAGGGAATATAAAAATATTCCGATCAGTGAGGTTACAACCTCACCAATAGATGGCGCTACCAGCAAATATATGCATACCCCCCCCCGGAATGGTGGGTTTCGGAGGTAGGAACGAGAGAGACGTGAGAGGGACAGACTCCGGTTTACAGGCGAGAGGTCACGTTTTCGGTCAACGTGGTGGTCGATAGGCTTAGCGGCAATTGAGAGTATGCTCCGTGAAATAACTCATAAAGTTTGTTAATCAGTATTTAATTGGAAATAATCTAATGTTTCATTAAACAGTAATTTTATTCTAATCAGCTAGTTTCTTTGAATATCAAGATCCTGGACATAGTGACTCACCCCTAGACAACAAAAGAAAAGCCACTTGTATAAATAAAATACACCCCTACATACATATGCAAATAACAGCATCGAACCAAAAAGGAAGAAATAAAACTACGTAAAAATAGGGGGGGGGACAAAAATTTTAAAAAATTATCATTTGATAAAAGAAACTAAGTGCGTGAGCTTAGGTAATAAAGTTTTAATTAGTTTTTTTATATAGTGTCAGTATGGCAACCTTCAAACCCTCAAAGTTCCAAAATAAAATAGGAGCACAGTAATTCAAATGAGGTATTATTTTTAAGTATATGAAATCCATTAATGACGATAAGTGGTCTCCAAGTAGCTGGCATAACCATTTTACAAACAATTGTTAGTTCAATTTGGTCAAAGGACCCAAGTCATGTAAAAACAATGCAACCGTTATGGCACTAGCATCAGCTTGCACCACTGGCGTAGCTAGTTCTGAGTGTGGACCCTGCATAAAAAATCCTTTGGTGCCCTTTTTTAGATATGAGAATCCTGTTAGTGGGACTGTAACTACACATGTTGGGGCCCCTGTAGCTTGGGGACTCAGTATCATTGATACGGCGGTAACCAAGCCCTAGGCTTGCACAATACCTTACTGACAATTTGGGCCCAAGGCTTTTTAAAGGGTTTGCATCACATTTTAACTCTATCACTAACTGTACTTGTAACTTATCGAACCATACAGCAACTTTCCAGTCAACTGTTATGTTACCGAAATGTTCGAGAGCCCAAAAAAATTTGTAAAAGTTGTTGAGTCGGTTTCCTTCCCTCTGTCTACCCTGTGACTCTTCTAAAGGTGCAGGAGGAAGTGAAGTACGATTCGACATGATAATTTCTAATTATTTATTCAGCTCTTTAATTAACCCCAAAACAATTCAATGAATCAGATTAAATAAGATGTTTCCGATTAGCCAGCTGAGGTAAGGTTACGAGAGTCACGTTTTTGGAGAATACTTCTAATAATTGATCCACTCTTTACTAATCAATCTTCTACCTTAATATTGCTTTAAACGGTAGATATGTAACTAATTGCCACTTAAACCTCTTTAATAATTTAAGTATCAAAATGCACTATAAATATAACAAAAACCTGAACTGTAGATCGTCTTCTTATCTTCTAATGCGTAATCCTTCAATCTCTTGATAACTTCTATAAGATAGTAATTTTCCACTATATAACTATTTATCTCTTTATAATTCTAACTTTCTATCTCTCTTTTCTCACACTGACTTTTAACGCTTTTTCAAATGTCTCTCCAACTTATATCACACTTTATCTAGCTTTAACTAACTTTTTTTAGCTTTAACTACATATAATAAACTTAATTTACATATCACGGTTTCTTCTTCAGAAAAGGGTTGTTGATTTTTATAGTCCAAAGATTTCCCCAGAGGTTAGTTGAAGGACGCGCATAGATCCGTCACATTCTGCTTCCAGATCCATCAAAACGTCAAAGTCCCCTGCCGTGTTATCACGGACATGACTGTTTAAATCCTTCACTGTTTTGCTGTAATTTGACGTAGTATTGCTTATCTGATTACACTTACTTCACGCAGACATCGTTTGTCTCGATTATTTGGATCAAAAAATGTCAATTTTTTATGAATATTTTCAAATAAGCATATTTTTTTTACATAATTGCACCATTCGCATCCAAAATTTCCCGAAAATTAATGTAAAAAAAAATCTATTTAAGCAAATGAGTAATTTCCCTGTAAAGTTGGCTTTCTGTATAGCAAAAATCATTAGACTTTGGAGTCAATTCACACTAACTATAAATATAAAGCTTAGAAAGCTTTATCTTGAATTAGAAATTTTATTTACATCTTTTGAATTTACATAATGATTATGAAATTATTAATCAAAATCTGATCGTGTATGATAAATTCAAAAGCAATGTGCTACACATAACCTAACATCGCAATCTGAACAGTAGAATCTGGTTTCTCTTCTTGCCTTCTCCTTCTCTTTTCTAAAATTAATACACTTCTCCATGTTTTATAAGTTTTCATTCTCTCTGGGGGAATGTAGTCAAGAAAAATTCTTTCAGACAAGCTCAGCAGAAAGACGTCCTCTTTTTGCAGAAAATTCCACCGAGTGGTACTTTTCAATTCGAAACCATTAAAATCACATGTGAAATCATTCGGGAAAGACTGATTACAAAATGTAAATTTTCCCAGTTACACTCGGGACGAGCCAGAATGGTCCGTCCAGACCCTGCTCCAGATCAGCTTGGGAAAAACCACGAAGAGGTTAAGTAGATGAGGGACAACTGCGTTGTATTATATTCTCCCTTAAATCTCCTAACACTATGGATCAAGGAATGTTAAACTCCTTAACAATTTCCAAAATGAAATGCCCTTATGCGTCCAGCTCCAATTAACATACTATGCTCAAAGTCTGTTAATTCCCTTCGTGCGGCCTTAACCAGACCAGAAAACAATTCATATGAATCACAAGAGAGAGAAAGTACAAATTTAAAGCACTGATAATAGGCTTCTTTATTCATTTCAGAAGCGATACTTCAGTCCTCTGAGTATTTTCAAAATCTATCCCATAAAACTTTTGACTATTTCACTATACATACTTATCAGTCACAGTATATTTATTCCATTCAACACTTTCCAATTTAAAGGGATGGTCACCATAAGAGCTTCTTTATTTAATTTTATCTACATTTACAGCTTAGCTTAAAATCAGGGACGTTTTAATGTATGAGTTAACTGAGTAAGGCCTTAGCCTCGGCAGAGAGCTACATCTCGTTCTTGACTGGTCCTCAATAAGATCGTGATCCAAAAAGTTTTAAATCGTTAAATGTTATCTCCGAACATATTCACCAAAAAGATGGAAAATTTCGAAGAACAGCAGCAAGACTGAATTCTAATGCATGTCCATCGTCCATGTTTTGGTCTGGCCTATCATCATACACCATCAATTAAGCGAAAGGCGGAAATCAGTCGAGTTGGTTTGTGCTTAAGTTTGTGAAATTGTGAGTCATGCACATTTATGTGTAACGGGTTATCGTTTGTACGAGTATTTCTCAACGTATGCTACAAGACAATGTATGACAGTATGATAAAAACAGTCAACTTAAAAGTGTCGCAGTGTAAGTGTTTTGTGCATAGGGGCCCAGGGCTTCAAGAAATATTAAGACACACACACAATATCGCTTTTGCATAATCTTGCAAATTATAATTTTATAGAATGTTTTTGGAACACAAATTTTAAATAATTTTGACTCATTATGAAACTTTATTCCTCAGTAAAAAAGTTTAAATTTTCGCAACAAAACGAATTCCATTTTTAATCTAACCTATAAATAAAAATATGCATGTAAGTATAGCGGTATGAGAATAGACGTAATATCATTGGCAATATTTTTTTCTTTATCACGACATACAACGTTGTGATAAATATTTTGTGTGTATCAACTTATCTCATTAATTTTAAATTGTGGGTTTTCTATCTATTCTTAATGTTAAGAGTTTTTCTTTTCATTTGAATGTTAAGAATTCTCGTTGATGATCACTTTTTCTTAAAGTTTTAAAAAATAGCACGGTCAGCTATAAATTGTAAATATAGAAAAGTACATCGATTGCATATTAGAGACGGTTAGAAAAACCAATTATAAGTCTATCTCAGTTTCTCTCTAGACAAAACAGAAATGCAATAGGAAAACTACTGAAAAGTGATTACAAAAACGAAGCTGCTGACTTCAGACATATTGCTGAAAACTTCCTCTCTGCGTATTTTAAAATAATCAGTAATTTAACGTTTATAGCGCCCCAACACGCATAAGTGCAGGAATATAAAAAAGTATTCATTGATTTTTTGAAATAATTAAACATCTCTTTTAGCTTAAATATTTTTAACACCCTTTTATAAGCTTCACTTGTATGTAACGGAATCTTTAAATCCCATAATAGCCGAAAAACCTTTTAAAATATTGTTACAATTTTCTACATCTTATTTGAGTAAATTCGGATTTTCAGCATTAACAAATATAAAAAAGAAAACAATCGAGAATTTTAAATGTAGAGGACGAAATAAAAATGACATTATCGTTTTTATTATCAAATATACATTAAAAATTCTCAAACTCAAATTTCGCATTAAATGTATTCTTATAATTAATTTATAATTAACTACTCAATAAATATTTGGTTGTCTTTGTCGTATATATTATTTTATTTAACATTGAAAATTATAATCATAATCTATTTTATTAGTGTATTGTAGATCCCTTTAAACTTGTTTTATTGTTAGTGTGCCGACAAGTTTTGAAATTGTTAAAAATGTACCACAAGAAAAAAAAGAGTTTGAAAATCACGACTCTTGGGCTTGATATCAGAGCTTCGCTTTGTGAAGAAAAAAAAGAACCGTACTATATTCACGCAGTTTAATTGGATTTTTATTTAAGTCGCACTTAACAGCGGAACAAGGGTTATTGTTGACGGACTTCATATTTTTCAACCAATGTCAAATCAGCAGGACGACACCTAAAAGGTAACCCTATTTTCCTAAACTTCCACGTCGTAGCAACGTAAGGATTTCGAGCCTTGACAGATTTAAAACGCATCACCCGAAATGAGCTTAAATCGGCACTGCAACTCGCACACTTGCTTTGTTTTGCGAGTTAGCTTTCCAAAGCTTTTGTCACTTACGAGATTTTGGAGTTTGAGGGAACGTATTTTAAAATATCTTGAAGAAAACACTGAACTGTCCAGTGAGTACTTGCTATTCTAAAATGAAAACAGGCTATGTGATTTAGCTTTTCTTACCTATATTAAGGGACATTAAAATAATTTAAATTTAAGATAACAGAGAAAAGGCTGTGTTTTTTCTACCCTTGTTGGTCCTAAACATTCTTTTGTCTTAATTTTGAAAGAAAAAAAATTAGCATACCTCACATTAATGCAAGAACTATTTACCGAGCTGTGATAGATTTAAAAATTTAATATACATTTTTGCATGATTCTTTCAGTGCTAGGTTTGATGATTTTCAAGATGATACCAAAAAAAAATACAGATCTTTTCACAAATCCTTTTACAATTCCTCTGCAAAATATTAATTGTTACCCACTTGAAATCAAAATCGAAATTATTGTGTACAGCACCATACTACAATTAAAAGTAAATGTAAGAAATCCTATTGAGAATTTTGAAAATTTGTACTAACAAGCAATTTTTTAAATTTACACGATTTGGCTCTGTCAGATATTGTTGTACATTTGAATCAACATACGTTTGTGAACAAATGTTTTCTGTTATATGAACATGACAAAATAAAAATATTACTCAAAATTAACTGAACTGATTACAATAAAGTTTAAGCTTGTGCTTTGGTGCTCATTTATTATAATGTTTTTAAATTTCCACTACTTAGACTTGCGCCTTAAAAATTTGCTCTTTGCGTCAAAGTTACATAATAAACCTATAAGTGACATTTTTTCACCCTTTCATATATACGAAAAGTTGGAAGTACCACGCTTAATTATTTTTTATCAGAAAGTGGCACTCTTCCTA
This sequence comes from Trichonephila clavata, assembly GCA_019973975.1. Taxonomy (NCBI): domain Eukaryota; kingdom Metazoa; phylum Arthropoda; class Arachnida; order Araneae; family Nephilidae; genus Trichonephila; species Trichonephila clavata. The sequence goes on from BMAO01028136.1 coordinate 19,415, forward strand.
AAAGAGTTGGCCACCCCTGCCTTAAAACATACCATGAAAAAAGCTAAATTGAGAAGAAACTGTATGAAAGTCTTGACAATGATATACTCATACCTATTTCGAAATTTTGAACAATTTGATCTTATTCTTAATCGTACATTTCTTGGATTTCTGGTTTCATATTAATTGAAAAGAGCATCAATTAACAAAAAATAAAAAATACTTAATCTTGATGGAGTTTAACTTCTATTTTCTAAGAGAAATTTTTCAGCATTGTAATATTTTCGAAAATTCAATTCATTACTAGTGAAAGAGGACATGAACAGAAAATATACATAAGCAAACACCATTCATTAGATCAGCGGCTCTTAAACTGAGGTCCGCAAACCCCTGGGGGTCGGTCCCCAGTGGGTTTTTAGGAGGTTCGTGATTTCCTTCTTTTACAGACTCTGAACGCCTTCGTAGAAAAATTAGAACATGTCACGTCCTATACCAGGGGTGGGCAGATTTTTTCAGGGTGCGGGCTACTTCTAATTTTTTCAAGGAGTTGCGGTCCACCCAGTGTTAGTGGCGCACACAAGGGCGGAGGAGGGTCCGGACCTCCCTCATAATCCTTCATTTTTTTTCTCATAATTAAACCCCTAGTATATAGTACGTAAAATGTAATTAAGTATATGTTATTATTTTTTATGTATTAATGTTAATTACTTATGCAGTAATTTATTTTTTGCTTTTTTTATTCCCGACAATTGACAAAATCAAAAAAATATGTTTGGCTGCGTATTTAGGTATGATACGAAAATGGTAGATCTTCAACCCTCGACCCCCTTCCTTTAAAAATTCTTGTGTACGCTACTGCCCAATGTCGTAGGTGTGGTGAGGTGTGAGGAAAAGAGAGGTTATTATTATAACTTAATAATAAGTACGTAATATGTACTAACCTACAGAACTAAAATAAAAAAACAACACTTTTAAAACCACGTTTAAAACAAACCGCAAAATACAAACTTAATAATAATAGCCCCAAATAAATATAATTATATTAAATGAGATATTTATTATGAAACAATTCAAAACACACTAAAAAAAATAAAACATTTTTATTTTAAGTTAGTTTTCGTTGTTATAGTCAGTAGAAGGCTTAGTCTGCGTACTATCAGCCAATCTTGAATTTTCCGTATATAATTACTAACTGGTAAAATTTTTAGGCGGTCACCCCAAAATGTCTTGGCGGTTCACCAGTCAATCACGATCGACGTAATGCCCACCTCGGTCCTATACTATATCACTAAGTTGTCGCCAATGAAAAAAATCTACTAGAATATGTATATTTCAACCAAGAATATTAATTTAGAGAGGGGTGACAAAATTCTTGGGGGTCCGCCATATCAGGCTAATAAGTAAAAGGGTGATCGAAAGTTTAAGAACTGCTGCATTGGATAATTGTTTTAATTATACTTGTATCACGTGTCTATCCGAACTGTTAAACAGTAAACTTAGACTGAAAATACTCATATTTTTTATGATATTAATTTTAATTTTTCATAAGATTACCTAATCCTTTTTTTCTAATTTTCATGCAGAAACAAAAAGGACTTATTGCAGTCTTTCGTGTAACCAAATCAAATAAATTATTCTGATGGGAAAAAAAACCTTGCTATTATTTCTAATTGTTTAAAGCTGTCTTCGGCAAAAGTAAGAGAGCTGGAACTAAACGTGAAGCACATTTTCTGATAGAAAAATACCTCAGTTTTTATGAAATTTGCACATAATAACTCATACATCAGTTAACACAATATAGTGTTTTTAAAAATTTCAAAAAATATTCCATGAATACTTTCTTTTTTTATTTTAATACGTGAAGGCTTATCTTATTTAACATTACGGGTATAGGAGAAAAAACGCGAAACACTTTTCATACCAGAAAAAATGGATCAACTCGGTTAAAAAAGGAATGTATGATGAGAAATGCTGCTCTCTAAAGGATAGTAAAGCCATAATATCCTGTTAATTTTTCATTTCTTTTATATCTGAAAATTTTTTCCAAATTCGGGTCCTATTCTTTAACATTAACATTAACCGAAAACAGCCTTAAGGCATAAAACAATTTTAAAATTTTTTATATTTATTAAAAAGGAAATTCAATTATTTTTGTCAAAGAAAGGAAACAATGATTAATTTAAACTTAGATGGCTTTCTTAAATTCATCAAGAAATGAAAATTGGCCGTAAAGCAATTCATTGTTTAAAAGAATTTTTCGATTTTTGAGAAAATTGTAGCAACAATAACTGCAAATATAAATCCATAAATAACATCTAAGGTTCTACCTTTTTGTGGCATTGCGTGTTACTATTAATCTTTTATTTTCAGTGAACAGCAATAAACATACACGATTAGTTGCACAGAAAAAAATGTTATGAGTAATTTATGAGGTTTTGTAAATAATTAATAATTCTAAATGATAAAAAAGAGTTTTATGCTTATAAAGATAAATTCTATGCTGATAAACTAAATATACATATATTTCCAAGCTGTAATAATAAGGAAAACATTTTTTGAAACACCTCTTGAATTTTTTTCATTTCTTCTTCTTAGCAGAGCTTAAAAAATATTTTGAAAAAATATAATAAATAAACATTATTGAAAGATTCACAAGAGCCTCTCTAAAAGCTAAAAAAAAAAATATTAGTCTAAAATAAACATATTTTCAAGGAGAGGATAGTAATAAGTAATAGCACTGTTTAAATCGCCTAAAACTAATAATTTGTCTATTGTTTTTCTTTTTAATTTCGGAAATACTAATTTCATTAAAATACAAAGAAACTCTAGGATTACAAATACAAATTTACCTTCCAAAGAATTACGTAATAATTTATGAGTGAGTTTAATAATGACGTCGCACTATTTCAACTACTCGAGGCTTTTGGTGACGGACCTCGTTGTTTTAAACCACAGTCAAGTGACGAGGACGCACCTGTTGTGAGCTTGCTACCTCTCTCCTAACTTCCACACCAAAGGGAGGACGTTTGAGCTTCGACAGATTTCACGTGCATCGCTCCTCTACACGGCGCGATTTCAGCGGAACGAGGATCGAACTCATGACACGCCGGCCATGAGTCCGTTACCTTGACTACTATGCTATGAAAAGATAACCGAGAAGAAAGAAAACATTGTTCTTCCCTTCCTTCATAGTTTCGATATTTTTATAGATTTTATATTCCGACTTTTTATACGCACGTCTTTAATTTAATTATTGCTCGCTAGAGAAATATGGTGTGTTAGTATGAATTATAAGCCCAAAATTGGTGTACATAAATGTATTTTATTGCAAGGGATTTAAATTTTGCTGAAGGGTTTTTGATATCTTCATTATTTACTTTCTCTTTTGATAAATATGAAATTTAGAACATTATAAGCAATAAAAAAAACTTCCTCCTTTCTATTTTATTCGATTTTTATCATTTAGACAGTTTAATTTTCATTATTTATTTCAAAGCTCTTTCGCTCACCTGCTCTCTCTTGTTTTCTCTCAGCGCTTTTTTCTCCTATCTTTCTTTTTTCCTCTCTGCGCTATTTTTTCTCCTCTCTTTCTCTTTTCTCCCTCTCTCTCATGCTAAAAACTCTTCTCGATTAATTACCGTTAAGAAACGTGAAAAATTTAGTTTACATTTATCTAACAAAAATTACTTAATTATTACATGGAGACAGACGGTTCTATGCTTGTCATTTTTTCGTAAATTTATTAAGCGATATATTTATATTGTATGTAATAATATGGCACAAAAATAGCATTCTAAAACGAAATAAATTTTTAAAGAAACGCGTTCATAATTAGTAATACTTAAATATAATGGTATTAGCTGGAAATTTTGAATCTTTCGAAAAATCCACACTTTCACTTATTTCTTACTTTTATCAACACTTTATAATTAATTGATGTATAAAGATATTTTAACGAAATAATTTTTAAAATTCTTATAAATGATGACTTTTTAGGTCGCAGTTTAGTCAACCTTATGGATAATATCACTGAGCCCGTGTGTTGGCTGGTTTCAACAAATTTTATCTGAATCTTATATAAAATAAGATAATAAAAAAATGTAATCGTATAAATTTTTTTAAAAAAAATACTTTTATATGAAAAAAATATATGCTTATGAACGTAAAATAATAAATGTGCACAAAAATATAAAATGTTGATTTTATATTTAAGAAACTGTATCAATTCCTCTTTGGTAACAGTGAAGTCAATTAAAAGGGGGGTATCACCTTCTTATTTTAATATTAGCCATTAATAAATATAACATCTCTTTTTAATATCTCCTTGAAGATATTAAAAAGAGATGTAATATTTATTAATGAAGTATTCGGAAGTTCTATAGTACATTTTAAATGATTTTTATAAATATATATATATATATATATATATATCTTGTTTTAAGATTGAATTTTAATTAAAAATATTTTAATATATTTTGCTTCAGTAAAATATTCAAAACCTTTAAAAACTCCAAATTAAAACAATGCAACTAATTTTAAAAAATAATCATATAAAAATGAATTTTTAATCTTTAAACTGATTCTGTGATTAAAAGGATTCGTTTGTTAAATTGTGGAATTTATCGTTTGATAAAAAAAGCATCGCAAAAAATTTGAATACTTGGATATTTTTTCATCACTTCTTAAACATTTTGATTTATTTAAATAATTTTTATTTTAGAATAATCGCAAGTTAAAAGCATGTCGCATTAAGATAAAGTGATGATTATAAAAACATAACATTTTCATAAATCTTTAAAAATTCTAAAATTACCCCGTAACAAGTATTTCTTACGTTTTTATTTGAGAATCATTCTTTTAATTTTAATACCTTATCAGTGTAAGAGCTTTGATTACTTTTTTTACTAGTACATATAAGGATTTAATTTGTCCCATTTAAAAACATCGACAATTACTACAAATGATTATTACACAAATAAGAAAATTTGTAGTTAGAATTAAAAAAGTGATACACTTCAAACATTAATGTGGTCTTTAATAATCTAAACTAAAATAATAGTAGTTGAAAACTTCTCTACAGAGCACGTCTACAAAGACGAAGATTCTATAAAAATGTGTTCACACATTCTCAACCCTTTCAAACCCAACACCATGCCACACAACAAAGTACCTGCTTTTCGCTGGAACACCGGCAGAATCCTCCATGGTTCTCCCGTCACACGGAACACGTGGATAGATCCTTGGCAGAAGACCTCAATATCTCTCCTCCTCGGCAAGATGCCCACATCCTCTGCCCCTCTCCCCTGGCTGTACTAACAGCATCAAATCTAGCCACGATGCGAGCAAGAAGCAGCCATGTCACTGCACTAGATAGCTTGCTCAGCAAGGGATAGGAAAGAGGATATGTTTGCTGTGCTGCTGCGAGATATCGATTGGGCTTCTCTCTCTGTCTATCTGGAAGAACGATGAGGATTCCGGGGCGGAGGTGACGTCATCGAAGGCCTGATCCAATGGGAAACGGTCTCGGGAGGGTGTGAAAGACGAAAATAAAGCGATTAGCATTCGTTCGTTGGATGGGTGGGAGGGCACTATACGAATCTTAACAGTGACTGTAACAGATGTCGGTCAGCGATGAATCACGTAAATATGGGAAATTGTTAAATGACTAGGCTACCGATGTATTTAGGCTTTTTAGTGGTCGTCAGTCTATGGAGCAGGGGTGTGAAGCCTCCGGAGTAGATGAAAGAAATGAAAAGATTATAATACAACAAAGCCGCCGCATCAGAAGCTTAAGTGGTCGTTATTGGATTATATATTTGGTCCAATAACACACATAGCCTAAATATTTGTTGTCATGTAATTTCATCGTTGCACATTTCAAAATACGTTTAATTTTGAATAAAAATAACTCTATAAAACGTTGACTCTAAAAGTTTAATTGTTCCCCGTTAATCAAACTCAGTGGCTGAAAATAATATCACCACTTACGTGAGGTCGTTAGCACGCGTTTGTAATAAATTATTCTAAAAATTCATTATTACTCCTATGTAAGTGTTGTCCGCTTTGTATAACGTTATTTTGTTGAATATTTAATGCCTAAAATTTTTATAATTATCTTAGAAAGAGATAATCAAAAATGTAGAGAAAAGTAATGGATTTGTTTTGGTGAAGTTTAAATATCGTTCAGAAGGTCTCACAATTTTTTTATCCATAGTCTAGAACAGAGGCTCCCAAACTTTTTTGTCTCATAGACCCCTTGCCATGCTTTCGGTTTCAGGGAGACCCCTGTTTACCTTTAATAGTGAATTTTCTCAAATTTATCAACTTAAATGTCTTTTTAACAGCTGGTACTACTACTTATTTTAAAAGAATTAAATTTCTAACTGTAGTGAAGTATAGTGTTTAAAACTTAAGAAGCACATGTTAATGAATTAAATTAAAATAAATTAATTTAATGCGTAAAATAACTATTACATAAAATAATTGAACAACAAACAAATGTTTCTAATGAGAGGGATGGATCTGGTGCTTCTCAGTGACAAATTTTCAATTTTTAATATCAATCTAGTCAGGTTTAAACCTAAATCTCCTTTGTTAGTAAGTGTCCTGTCCCTCCCCCCCCCCTTCTTTTTTTTTGTTTTTGAGATTGGAAAACTCACTGAAACTCCCTTCTCTCGGAAAAGTAATTAAAAACTTTCTCACGATATTCCATAATTCGTGACAAATAACAGGTATGTCTTTTTAAAGTTAAAATTGCTGACATCCGTTTCTAAACTTTATTTTAAGATCGTTAGGTGCCTATTCTGATCAGTTTTTATTGTAATACGACATTTTTTTTTCAATGTGACTATATTAATTCATTGTTTACCGTGGTATTGCTATAAAAAAGCAATTTCAAACCTTGTTTCAAAATCTCAGTAAAGTGTCATTCAAACGTTGAACATAGGTTGAAATGTCCTGACAGATTGTGCGTGACAAATTGAGAAAATTCGCGACGTCCAATATTATATTTCTGTACTTTAATTTTCTGGAAAGAAATGCTGAAATTGTCCTTGTCTTAATAAAATTTGTGCTGTCACCTAGTGACTGCAAATTAACCACACTAAGTTAAGTAAATAAATCAGTTAACCCGGCACGTCATACCGAAAGCCTAACATTTTTCAAGACTCCATCTAAACCTTTTTTGGAAAATGAATAGTTTCTCGTGTAGCTGACTTTAAGGTGATATCCTTTGAGGGGCCTTAGCTTGTATGCGAATTCTAAAGGTATATTTTGGGATACAGCCTCTTCGGGTATGTCATACCCTGCGCGTGAATCACCGTTACAGTTCTAAATGCATGAACAGGCTTTAAAATCTTATGCAATGGCGTATTGTAATAGTTATAATGAAGAAATGTGATATTTAAGTAATTTAATACATACAGTGTTTAATAGATATGGTACAACAGTATTTTCGGATGAAGAAAGACTCTTTGCGGGGATGATGAAGAGTATAATAGCAAATAAGTACCTCTACTGATATCTATCGAGATAATTTAACTGAGGGAGCAATTATCGTCCTTGACGAAATGACTACATCACATTCAATGGCTAGAAAATGTTATCTTTAGCCTATAACAGTATTCTTTGTGCTGTTGAACGTTGCGACAATAAATGCGCAAATTATTTTGTTAAGTAGTCAGAAACTACCTACTAAACGTTGAACCAGACCCTGATTTCTGAAGTATTTTAGATTTCGATTTACAGAAGAATGTAAAGAATGTAGAAAATAGTAAGCAATGCTTCTACGAAATTTTTTAAAAAATTAAGATCCAATGAAAACATCGCACTCACTCGCGATGAAGATTAAAGGAGTGTTATAAACAATAAACTGAATGCCCTAATTAAAAGAACAGAAAAACTAAATTTACGTGTGAAAAGTGTAATAAACATATTGTATTTCCGATTTTTCTTCCCTTTTCATCTTTTTATGCAAATTTTACGGTAAATACAGACTGTAAACACCCTCAGGTATGAGATACCCAGCGCGTAAAATTAAGGTCGTTTTTTTCGAGCGTGAAGTACCGGGTTAAATTGGTAAAATCTGGTTTCTACTAGATCAATTTTTTTTAAAGATTAAATTCTTGATTTTGTTTAGTGAGAGTCACTATTACAGATCCCCATTTACCTCTCATGGTCCCTCAAATTATTAACTTTTTATAGGCCCCTAGGGATCTATGTAGACCACTTTGGGAATCACTGGTCTAGAACATAGATGATGTTTATAAGATAGAAAAAGTCTCATATACCAATGCATCTTTGTGAACTATTTCAAATCTGACAGGGGAAAAAAAGACATTTCTTGGATTTCTTTCCATTCTTTTACTTATTTTTTATTGATAAATGTTTCTAGTAAATCTAACAATGTCTCTAATGAATAACAATGTATAAACGATGTTTACAATTCCAACGTAACTTAACTCTATAAATATCTAACTTATTCTTTAACAATTAATAAGATTAAAATTAAAATTTTTTGTATTATAACTAAAATTTCCCGCTTGGTTAGTAATATTGTTATCAAAACCTTGATAGAACTAGAAATTTTTAAATTTATATACATATTAAAAATAAAAGGATTTTTATAAAAAAAATTAAATTTTAATTTAATAATTATGTATTTGAATTGAATATTAAATTAAATCGAATAAATATTACGGATAAACTAGTTTGGCAATCTAATATTAAAAAAGTCTACTATAGATAATTTGCAATAATAATAATTACTTAAAGAAAACAGAAGTTTGAATTTTTCTGTTATGCAAGTCAAAGTAAAAAGTAAAATAAGAAAGAAATGCTTAAGAAATATAATCATTCATTAAATGTAGTTTTAAAAAGGATGAAGGAAGATGTTTAATTAAATTTTTCAAATAAATAAAACTCACAATACATAAAATCCGAGAGTAATTATAAAAATTTTGGAAGTGTTTTAAATAATGTGGTAGCTATTAAATTATAATTTAAATACATTAGCATAAACGGACCAAAAATAACCGGAATCTAACTGTTGCGTGCGCTTGCTCTGTAGTAATGATAAATGTTAATTGGGGGTCTCTCGCAACCGTTAGTGAACTGGCGTCAGTCTGAGTTCAGTGGATTACTTTTTGTGTTCTGTTGTGCTCGTTCCTGTTTCAATTCTTTGGCGATTAGTAAGATGGCCAATCACAAAGAACAAAGATTGCGCGTGAAATTTTGCTTTCTGTTGCAAAAATTGCAGCTGAGACTACTGGGATGCTTCGGCAAACCTTTACTGGCGGTGCTTTATGAAAATCACAAGTCTACGAATGGTTTTCCAGTTCAAATCCGGCAACATGTCAACTGAAAACATTCCACGCTCAAAGCGTCCTTCTACAAGAAGAAACTATGAAAACATTGCCAAAATCAAATGTGCAATTGATGAAGGTCGTCGAAAGACCATTGACCAAATTTCTGAGGAAATGAACATGTCTTGGAGCACGTTCACGACAATGCTCCAGCTCACGCAGCTTTGATGGTTCGACAGTTTTTGACAAATAACAACGTAGTGCTTGTACCTCATCCGTTGGACGTTTTTTGTTTTTGTTTCCACGGATGAAGAGAAGTCTGAAAGGAAAGCGATTGAGTGACGCGGATGAGGTCAAAGAAAACCCCCTAACGGCTTTGAACAGTATCCTGTCTCAAGAGCTCCAGAACTGTTTCAAACAAATGCAAAACGCTGGAACCAATGTATCAATGCATATGAACAATGCTTTGAAAGGGTTCGATAAAAATTCAAAGTGTGCAATGTAGAGTTCAATAAAAACTGCAAAATAAAATATATATATATATATATATATTGGTAATTTTGGGGTTTCCCCTCTTATATACAAACCATTACTTGTTAAAATTGTGTAATAAATATATAATTTAACATCATAAACAGTTAACAATATGTACACATTTTATTTCTTCGTTCTAGAGAAAATGAAAGGCATAGTAATTATACTGAAACATATTATATATTACTTTAAATATGCAGTGGTTGTTAATACTAGGACAGTTTCTCAAACTGTGGGGCGTGCCCGTCTAGGGGGGGAGGCACGAGCATATTGAAAAGTCGAAAACAAAAGATTATTTAAAAAATTATTAATTTACTGAAAGAAAACAAACAAAATACATTCTGACATAGTAAAATGTAAAATACTCATTTGCACTGATATAATACACTTATAAATGCATCAGTACTGCACAGTGTGTTTTATAATAAACTAGCTGACCCGGCCCGGCGTTGCACGGGCTTTTACCGAGGGTATAACTTAATCCCCATGTTAATTTCCTCCTTTCGTTCTGACGCCAGCACTTTTGTGTGGGTGTGACGCGTACGATGTGAGTGCATGGCCCGTATCATGGCTTTCTCGTTTAATATTTTCCCTTCTCTTCACAAAATCAGCACTTCCAATATTATTTTTCTAAATTACTTTTACTTCTTTGTTTCTTTCCTCTCCGCTTAGCCCGGCGTTGCTCGGGCTTTAACCGAGTGAATAACTTAATCCCCATGGGAATTTCTGTTTCCCTCAGGACGATAGCACTTATGTGTGTGTATGCGCGATGTGAGTGATTTCTTTAACTATGTCATTAAAACTCCCTTTTTCGAAATTTGTTCTTGTGTTGGTGTGGTGTGGTAATTAGGAGAGATGGGTGAAATCTCAGGTGTCTTCCTCGTCACTTGACCATGGTTGAAAACTTCGAGGTCCGTCGCCAAAAACCCTCGAATAGGCGAACAGTGCGAATTTATAAATCACTCACTCACTTTTCAATTCTTTCGTTGCAATTTTTTAGTCCCGGAAACGATAATGTAGCCTTTTTAAAAATAGTTGTATGTTGAAAAAAGACAGAAAAGTAGAAATTTTTCAAATTACAAAATTTCACTACTATTTTAAATCTTGAAGTAAAATTGGGAGGATATTTTGAAATGTTCGACACACGGGGAAAAAATTTCATGCAATTATCTTTATAAACGAAGAAATTATTAAGTATTTTGATTGTTTTATTAAAGTTTGTTCAAAAAAGGTTTTGGCTTTTTATTTTTCAAATCACTGATACTAAAAGTTTTAAAAATAATTTTTATTTAAACGCAACGATATTGATTCATTTCACAGTATAAAATTCAAAAAGAAAAAATAATACTATGTGATAAAAATATATTTAAGAATATTTCCTTATATTTTTTTATGATATTTTTTTCTTATATTCTACAGTTCTTCAATAAATCAATCTTTAAGAATAAAAAAAAACTATCGGTTGTGATGCGTTATATGAATGAGCGTCCCGCCCCAAATAGCAATGTTATGAGGGAATTCCCCTTTTTACTACGCAGCGAAAGACTCAAAACTACTTCAACCTTTCCCGTCTTCCAAACAGAAAACTAACGCAAAGTGAATGACCTTGACGCAATTGAGAATTTTTTTTAAAGTATTCATTTTTTTTGAGGGCTTAACTTTCACGTTAAAGTTTTGAAATTTCACACATTAATTGCAAAAACAAAGTACTTTCAAATAAAAAATGTACAAAAAAGACTGTTTAAATTATTTCTCGCAAAAACGGTATTTTACGAAAATCACAAAAAAATTTTAAAATCCGTAATTTTTAAGCAATTTTTTCAATCTTCACACAAAAATTGGATAACATTATTCTACAAACGTAAAAAAAGTTTCGTACGATAATTTTAATAAATGACGAAGTTATTTAATGTTGAGTTAAAATTCTGAGTATTTTTTAAAAAAATCATAGAAAAAAAAGTTTTTGGCATTTTATTTTTTAAATGACTTTTTCAAAAAGAAAAAAGCATGACATTATTTAGTAAAAAATATCGTTTTAATAACACGAAAATAAATTCATGCGCAACGATTTAGAAAAAAAATTTCATAAAAACGCATCAGTTTTAACTCAATTTTAAAAAAATCTTAAAAAATAGAAAATATCATTATTTTGCACACAAAAAAATATACCGTATCGTGGCGAAAGAAATGATCTTTCCGATTCCGTAATTATTTTTTGTCTGATTTAAAAAACAAAAATCGGATGGCTGTTTAAATAACGTCGAGAGTACCGAAAAATTTCACCCTCTGTTGCAATATCTGCTTCCACAGACACATGAGCATCCCTTACGGGAATTTGGCAACGTTTTTTCCAAATTCTTCACATTTCCGGCAATAAAAAAATTATGGCGTGATTAATTGAAATAAAAACCATCCTATGTTCTAAGTTGGACGAAATGACACACAGTATGCAAAATTATATTATGATCGGTTTAGTAGTTTCGGAGTCCATCACGGACAAACACTGTGATACGTATATTTTATATATAAAGATTTAACAATACTAAGTTAAAAACAAATTTAACAATTACCAGTGATACCATGGGCTTGTCATATATAAAATAAAAAACAAAAAGTAACATTTATCTTGATAATTTATACGGTTTATAATTAATACCTTCCCTGTCGATTAATGCCACCGTTTTCCACGCAGACGCGCGTATTGGGGGAGATAGAAAGATAATAAAGCAAATCCTCTGAAATAAGTAAATTCTTCGCAAACACACTTTCAAGGTCCTTTTATTTCATGCCAAAGCCATTGGAATAATTTTATTGGTAGCAGTGCACAGAAAAGATCGTACTTCGGAAAGACGTATATATACGTCAGGGGCAATTAATGCTTTGGCTGAACGAGATGTTTATATACTCCAGTGGCCCTTAACAGGTTAAAGTCGCTTAGTAGCTTTAGCGTCAAAATACAGTATTATCGAATTTAATACATTATTATTGCATGAGAGGGGCGATGAAAAATAGGATTGAATATTAGGTCGCAAATATTGAAAGTTTGAGAAGCACTGTACTAAGATCGTTCATTTACTTGTAACTTTTAGTTAAATAGTAGCAGTAGAAAACTTGTATCTTTTCCTTTCGTATTTTTCTATTTTGTTTTTGTAATTGTTTATTTCAAAAATTTTACGAGTATCATAAAATGTAAGGAGAAATTGTTTCTCTGAGAGAGAAAAAGATACAAGCATGTCCTCAGCTTAATATACAGAAACGTTTAAAGACTTTTTTTAAACAAAGAAGTTATTTACAAATTCAATATTTTTTTTAAGTTATTTACAAATTAAATGTTTTTTTAAGTTATTTACAAATTCCTCAGACATCAAACATTTAGAAAAAGGGATTGAAATTTATGTGAAATACGATACTCTCATGTTTTGAAAAAATTCCTTGCGGAAAGTTATTCTAACTGTCCTTTCGGAACTAATCATTGAAAGTACAGAAAAAAATAGTGAAATTTTATTACACAGAGATCTCTGTTTTATTAAAAAACATATCCGAAGAAATATTTCGAAGACAAAAATAGAAGCAGATCGAATTTTATGTCTAGCTCTCTCTTTCTATTTTTCAATTGACGAACAGAGAGTCTAAATAAGTTTTTCCTAGAATTTAAAAAAAAAAGAACAAGAACTCTTGGAATTTCTAACAAATTTTTGCTCAATACGATTTGTACTAATCTAGATATAATAAAAAGGGTTTATTAAGAAATAAAGGCTTTCGATGTAGAAAATATAACATACTGTTGCAAATTTGCGTGGGGGGAAAGCAGCCGTCGTTCCCATTTAGTTGAATAGTTAAATTTAATTTATAAGGGTTGAACAAATGAAAAGTGGACAAGTTGAATAAAAAAAATTCCGTTAGTGGAATTTAAAGTAAATCGCCTTGGGCGTTGTAACACAGGACCCATTGTTTTGATAGTAGGTCTATATCTTCGCTGTAGAAAGATCATGGTTGATTCTCGCGAAAAAGTCCTGCAGCGTCCAACACATCATCGTCCGAATGGAAACGGAATGCTCTCTTAAGTGGAAAAAATTGTGGAAGTCTTCAGGGACAAATCAGGACCGTACGGTGGGTGTTCCAACTCTTTTCAACGAAACTTTTTTAAGTTGTCTGGGCCTCACCAGAAACGTTTGGGCCGGCATTGTCATGGAGAATTGGTATCGTTTGCCACCCTTCACGAAAATTTTGCACCAATTGTTTGAACTAAGCAGTGCTCGCCATAGACTGACCCCATCCACTGATAATTGCCCGCATTCAGCTCACCTTCCGCAATCAGAAACCATACTATCACGCATTGCTCCAATATGGACGCATCCACGAATACTTTATTTTGATCTTTTTCCTCTACCAATAACAGGTTTCATTATTCCTGGTCGTATGCGGTGTACTCCTCCTACCTCCCTTTATATCCATGTTCGGTAGAGCTGTAGTAGCTGCAATCATTTTGACACAATTGCACGTGTCCACTTTTCGTTTGGGCAATCCTTATAATATTCACAAAGAGAAATATTAAAAACAGGTTGTTTACAGTAATGGAAAAGCGCAATCGCTTTAAACAAGCTTTACAGCACTCCAGAAACAGCTCTCTAAAATAGTTCCACTAGAAAAAAAATCAAACAGATAAAGCCTCTCTGCCTTATCGCAGACAACGTACACATGCAGATTCTCTGAATCGACTGACTGACTTCTGAATTCCATTAAACTTTATATAACCTCATGGAAATTTCGAATGAGTGAGTGAGTGAATATTAACGTCACACAATTCAGCTACTCGAGGGCTATTAGCAACGAAACTCGTAATTTTGAACCATGGGCAAGTGACGAGGACGATACCGGAGCTCTGGCACCATCCTATCCTAACTTCCACATCACACCAACGGGAGGACGTTTGAGCATCGACAGATTCAATGTGCATCAGCCCATCTTCACGGCGGGTCTTCAGCGGTATTAGGTTCGAACTCATGACACGCCGGCCACTAAGCTACCGCAGCCAGGAAATTTCAGAAAGAATCGATGCCAGGTACATTTCTAGAATTCCCGTAGTCTTATTCAAGTTAATGCTGGGAGACGAGTTTCCCTGTAAAACTATTTTTTCCACAAGAAAGGTATCATTCCAGGGAAAACATATCTGGTGTGTTTCAAAACATTCATTGAACGAAAGTCTATCATTTTGTAAAAAATACATCCTATACATAAAGAGGGGGGAGGACAATAATCATGTATAAAATAATAATTTAAAATGTGTTACACTCTTTGTTTTATTAATTATTATAAACTTGATTATTATTGATACCTGTAAATCTTATTCACACTAACTAAATATGCTATTTAATCATCACTCTAGTTTAATAGATGGTTAAAGAAATAAGATGAAATAGATTAGAATACATATAAGTATGAGCTGATTTTTTTATTTAATATATACATGTATATACATAAGTTGATTCCCATATTTATTTTGACATTTGAAGCATGGATCAAGAATCATTTTCCCTGTTACGTCATCAGAGCACTGTAGCGCCATCTGTAAAAATTTGCAAAATATTATAGTCGAGAGCTGTACCCCAACAAAAGCGGGTGCACGAATAAAATAGGCTTAGCGTTGCGAAAGATTGATTTTTTATCAAACCAGTTCACAGTCCACTCAACAATTCGACGAAGTATTGGTCCTTCAAGCCGCAGAAATGGATAAAAAGTCTGAAAATAAAAATGATAGCAACGCAACTGAAGAGAAATTGAATCGTCTAAAAGGTTCGGTTAAAGGAACTTTAACTAGGTTAGAGACCTTTACCTCGGAAAAACAGTTTCAAAGGATACTAGTGTCACTGAAATCGAAGTAAAGCTCAAAAAAATTGAGCAATTGTAGATCAATCTGTATAAAATAGCTAAGGATTATTGTGAAATCGAGACTTCCGAAAATTTGGAATCTATTCAGCTGGATATCGAAGATAAAGTGAACGGATCGAAAAAACCGAGGTTCTCAAACTTTTAATGTATTATTTGAAAAATACTGGAAATGTAAACATTAATTTAAATGACAATGGTAAACATGCTATCAGCTTATCTCAAATTCTATTGCCATCACCATCTAAGAAAAACAATTATTTTCATTTAAACCAACTTCCGAAAAAACACGATTATAATACACGAATACATCATTTGATGAATACATAATCATAAAATAAGAAATGTGTAATTTGTGAACAGAGACAATACGATGAGGTGCAATAAAGTTGTAATTATTACTAAAAATAATCGAGACAGAAACTTAATTCTTATTTGTCGCTCTTAAAATTTCTCTTCATAGTTACCATGCAGAATTATACATATGTCTTAGAGCTTCTTGTCCTTTAAAAGGTCGTCATTGTGTAACGAGTCTATCCGCAAACCTTCAACTAATCCTCTTGTGGTAAATTTATTTCGTTTTAACTGTATGTTCTATTGAAAACTTTCTCCCAAAGAAGAAGACTTGATATATTCAAATGATTTGTTATATTTAAGCGTGGGCATTTAGGTACGCGAGGTTAGTCGACGGATAGTCGCTTGATGTTCAATTATTGATAATTGGAGAATAAGTTATAAAATTGAGCTCATATAAGAAAGTCTAGCGTAGAAGTCCAGAGTGTTCCAAGAGTAAGAGTATATTATATTCATATGTTAAGTATCCTTAAGCCGTGTGATTGCTCTCCTAATCAGTTGCGTAGTGCATTTCCTGCCTTTAATTGTTTGGTTTAAGTAAGTGGGATAATAAATTTGAATTTGAAACTTGTTATCGACGATCTTTACTCGAACCCCCAAACACCTACAACCGCTACTAGGTTGTTACAATTGTAGAACTCAAAAGATTCAACCTAAAACCATTATTCCACTTCATGAATGACGTTCTTTGTGTTAGCAAATCTTCAAACTTTCGAAATATATTCTTTTTAAGTTCTGGGAATAAGAAAAAGGTTCTCGGGGAAGATTCTGAGAAACAGATGGATGCGTCAGAATTTTAATTCCACGTTGTTTTGATTCTTCAACCGCACCTCAACAGGAGTGAGTAACTGCACTGTCGGCGAACGCAGGTGCGTTTGGTGATCAGACTGCGCCGTTCCGAGATCGAAGCATCGCACAGTTTGTTCAGCAGCATGCAGCAATAGGGATTAGAGATGATCTGATACTTTTTCCAAGTAGTGTGTTTAGATTATTCTAAGATATTACCAAGAAACGGACAACTGTTCATTGTTTTTCTTGAAGAGAAATATATTATTATGCTTCCACTCTGTTCATCTCTGGTCTCTGGATCCTGTTAATAAATCAAAAATTCATCCATAATTATCAGGCAGCCCAGAAAAAATCTCCTCCTTGACTTAATCCTAAAAATTTAACATTTCCCTTAACAGCTCTCGTCGTGTTTGTTTCTTAATAGAAAGTAATAGAGAAGCAAGGCCGTTCTTAGCAGGTGTGCAGGGGGTGCACCGCACTCGGGCGGCCGCAAGCCGCACATAGTTCTATCAATCAAGCAATTTTTTTTACAAATTTCTCAAACTAATACTTATAATAAGTCGAATAAATATGCTGAATTTTAAATAGTTATTGAAAAATCAAAATAATTCCCAATTTACCGATAACACAGGATAATTTAAGAAAAATAGACTGTAAATGCATAATGTGTTGTCTATTAATGTTTTTTCTCTTTATGCACATCTTCCATTTGGGAGCAAAATTCGTGGCAGCGCCGGCAATACCGCAAGGAAAGTTTGTTTTGCTTTTCAGAGGTACCACTGTGGATCGATGCTTAATAAAAGCGTCTCAAAAATGATTTTTACGAATGGGTAATATTACCTAAGATATAGGAGTGTTTAAATTCAATATGTATTTGGGGAAATTAAAACTTTTCAATTTAAAAATAGCCTTACAATTCAGAAAAACAAAATAGAAAAAAAGAAGTTATTTTTGGGTCTATCTGTGCATTTTTATTAATGTTTTACTTTTTACTCTTAAACAGGTATATCTATATATATATAAAGGAGAAAAGCGACTCACACTCACTGACTGACTGACTAATCACGATATCTCTAGAACTATTCAAGCTACAGACTTGAAATTTGGTAGACATGTTCCTTTCATAGAGTAGACATCCGCTAAGAACGGATTTTCCGAAATTCGAACCGCAAGGGGCGTTATAAATAATTGTTTCCATGTTTAAACTACTCGATGTACAATCTTGAAATTGGGTAAGCAGATTCCCCTTTCATAGAGTAGAGATCCCCTACAAAATGAGTTTGGTGAAAATCGACCCCCAAGTGGCGTTGCGGGGGTTTAGGGGGCGTTATAGATGATTATTTCCATTTATAAACTATTTGACGCACTGTCTTTAAATTTGATATATATATATAAATAGATTCCTTTCGTAGAATAATGGTCAGTTACAAAAGAGGTTTTGTGAAAACACACCTCTAAGTGGCGTTGCGGGGGATTAAGGGGCGTAAGAGATAAATATATCCATTTTAAAACTATTTCACCTACATGCTTGAAAATTTGTTCGCAAGTTTCTTTCATGGAGTAAATATCCGCTTCAAAATGGATATATAATAATGGATATATTTAAGGGGCGTTATAAATTCCGATTTTTAAGCTATTAGACGCACAATCTTGAAATTTGGTAAGCAGATTCCTCTCATAGGATAGAGATACAGTACAAAATGGGTTTCGTGAAAATCGACTCCCAAGCGGCGTTGCGGGACTTAAGGGGCGTTATAGATAATTATTTCCATTTTTAAACTATTAGACGCACAGTCTTTATATTTGATAAATAGATTTCTTTCATAGAGTAGAGATCAGCTATAAGATGGGTTTTGTGAAAACATACCTCTAAGTGGCGTTGCGGGGGATTAAGGGACGTAATAGATAAATATTTTCATTTTTAAACTACTTGACCTACCTACTTGAAAATTGGTAGGAATGTTTCTTTCATGGAGTAAATATTCGCTACAAAATGGGTTTTGGGAAAATCGACCCCCAAGGGGTGTTGCGGGGGGTTAAGGGTAGATATAAAGAATTATTTCTATTTTTAAACTATTAGACGCACAGTCTTCAAATTTGATTAGCAGATTCCTCTCATAGGATAGAGATACACTACAAAATGGGTTTCGTGAAAATCGACTCCCAAGTGGTGTTGCGGGGCTTAAGGGGCGTTATTGATAATTATTTCCATTTTTGAACTACTGGATGTATAGTCTTGAAATATGATAATCAGAATCCTTTCATGTGGGGATTAAAGATCCCCTATATAATGTGTTTTGTGAAAATAGACCCCTAGGTGGTGTTGCGGAGGCTCAAGGGGCGTTATTGATAATTTTTATGCATTTTTAATTTATTGGATGCACAGTCTTCAAATTTGGTAAGAAGATTCCTTTCATAGAGAGTGCAGTTCCCCTACAAAATGGGTTTTGTGAAAACAGACCCCCAAGTGGTGTTGCGGGGGCTCAAGTGGCGCTATAGATAATTATCCCCACTTTTAAAACTATTAGACGTACAGTCTTGAAATTTGATAAGCAGATTCCTTTCATAAAGTAGAGAACCGCTACAAAATGAATTTTGCGAATATCAGCTACCAAGTTTAATTTCGGGAGATTAAGGGGCGTAATCGATATATATTTCCATTTTTAAACTATTAGATCTGCCTGCTTGAAAATTGGTAGGCATGTTCATTTCATCGAATAGAGTTCCCCTAACAAAGAGTAAAACGAAAATTGACCCCTAAGGAGGGTTGCGGAGGAGTCAAGAGGAGTTATAGGAAAAATTCCTTTTTTTAATTGTTAGATCCATATACTTGAAATTTGTTAAGCATGTTTCCTTTTGTTGAATAGGGATCCACTAAGAATACATTTTAAGCAAATCAAGTTCTGTGGGGGTTTCAGGGGGTTACTGGGACGTATTGATAAAAAAATTCCTTTTTTCGAACTACAAGGACTATAAGAATGAAATTTGGTTTGCATTTTTCTTTTGTTGAATAGAAATTCACTAAGAGCGGTTGTTTTGGAAAACGGCTCTCAACAGGATTACGGGCATATTGATAATAAATTTTTCGTTTTTTTTTTTTCTGTTAGACTTGAAATTTGTCTTGCATGTTCAATTTACGGAGTAGAGATCCACCACGAAAATTGGTTTTGCGGGAATCCACTTGGTTATAGAGTTACGAAAGAGCAAACATCATTATTTACTTCAATTTTAGAGATTTTTAGAAAATACAAATTAGATGGGTTCTGCCCTTTTTTTTATCAAGATGCGACAGTTACAGGTATATGTATATTTTTCAATACAATCTAATTATTAATGCTAGGACTTTATATCAATAATTTATATATATATACATAAACAGTAGAAATTTATAAAACATCATGGACTCTAACATCATCACTCTAACAATTTCTGAATCAGATGATATGATTATACTTTAATATTTCAGATGTTTATCAATAAATATAATGTAAGAAATTTTATAGGTTGCTCTTGTTACATCTGCATTTTGTAACATTAACACCGACAAAATATTTTGCTGCTGTTGCAAAGATTCTTTTAAGAAAAACAGTTTACCTAGTCTTGAAAGAGATCCCCCCCCCAAAGCGATTGAAAGATTTGTCCTTATTTGGGTATAGTGAGACAAGCAAAGACTTTTTGAAAATGTAACATTTTCAAGGCAAATCAAACAAGTTGCAGATCCATGTCTGCTTTTCTGTACCAAATAGTCTAGATCCCAATAGTCTTTAGGTATTTTTCGCTTGGAAGACATGAGTGTCAATTAAGGTATCCGACTACCCTAAAATTGTGAATTTTGCCAAAAATTGACAATTTTTTATGATTTTATTTTATCGGCCATTTTATTAGCTTCATAAAAATACCAAGTTTCTTATTTTCTGTTTACTAGAAGAAAAAACTACAAGTGTTTTAGCAAAAACAGATGTCATACTTCAAAATGCCTTTTACTCGAAATGTGTCTTTTTTTAAAATGCTCAAACGGGAACAGCGATTGCTCAAAAAGTTTTTTAAATAATTAACTGAAATTTTTAGTGTATATTTTGTATAATAGTAGAAGTGTCTTATCCTTCAAATTTATCAATCACAGTTTTATTACAAAATTTACAGACCCTTATGTTTATATAATCACTATTTATATAATCAATATTTATCTAATCACTATTTATATAATCACTATTTATATATATATAATCACTGTTTATATAATCTTCCGAAACTAGGCAAGGACCCAAAAGGGATTGTTGGACCAAATGACTTTGCCGAGAAGATTCTTTTAGTGGCTCAATTGTCATCCGATCTTATCAAGTGTTTTGGCCATTTAATTTCCTCTGAATTGCTGTATGCAATTGGACCTCTATTTCACGAAGTCGCTAAATCCCGCAAAAAGTTCGTTATGTAGAAAATTCATTCATGGCATCCAACAACCCTAAAATTGTGAATTTTGCCCCAAATTGAAAATTTTTTTTCTTCTAATTTTATTTTATAGGCCATTATTAGCTTTATAAAAATACCAAATTTATTATTTTCCTTTCACTAGAACAAAAACTACAAGTGTTTTAGTAAATGCAAATGCCATTAAATTAAGCAAGATAGATATATATATATATATATATGTCATACTTTAAAAAGCGTTTTACTCAAAATGAGTTCTTTTGAAAACACTCAAACGGGACTAGCGATTGCTAAAACAGTTTTGAAAATAATGAACTGAAATTTTTTGTGTATATGTTCTGTATAATAGTAGACGTGTTTTGACCTTCAGATTATCAATCACTGCTTTATTACAAAATTTACAGTCCCTTATGTGAATATAACCACTGTTTTTTTAAGCAATTTCATATAATAACTAAGATAAAGTGTTCTAGTTTTTGTAAAAATTAAAATATCTCTTAACCCGAAGATCATTTGAAAAACGAATAACATGGCAATACCTCAGAATTGAAAAATTGAAAATTTGTACCTAAACTTTTGGTACAAAAAATGGGCCGCGTTTAGGTTATTTTTTTGTAAGTTTTTAATAATTTTTTTATATTTTAGTAATGATAATTTCTTTTTCTTTTCTTAATTTTAGCATATATTTCTTAAAATGAACTAAACAAATCTAAAAGCAACACACACACACAAAAAAAATCCCCACATCTCCATTTTTTTTTTAAATTGTCGCAAGTAGTCGGATACCTTAAAAATTGGTTTCACCCATAAAATGGTCGCTACTCCACCGTGTGTTATTTGTTATCCGTAACCGTTGCAGTTAGAAAAAGAACAAAAAGTTATCTTGCAATTCGTACCAGCACGACATCGATAGCAAAATTGATTGCTTGATTGATATACTTTCTCACTAAATTGCTAATGAATTGTTCTTAAATAATTTAATTTATTAATACAACTGGTCGTGACCGGGAAAGCCCAGTGTGTCTCAGATTGAGTATCACTGATTTGGATGGTTGCGCTAAGGTCAAATAGAATAAAGTTCCATGCTTTCTTCATTAAGGCAGCATCGTTCATGATGGTTTTCCACACCTTGAATTGTCTGTGAGGGATATGACACCAGTTTGAAAATCCTTTTGCACTTCACAACCGTGTCATATGATGTGTATCATTTCATCGTGGAAGTCTAATAGTCACTTAATCTTTCACATGATAGATTTAATCACTCTGTGGACCACTATCTTCTCCATAGTACACCCTCTTCCCCCTCCCACACACAATCTACTTTTTTTCTGATTTCAAACAAATCATCATAAATAGCTGTATTTTATTCGAATTTATTTTAATTTACGTCATTCTATGAAGCAACGCAAAGGCTATTGGAGACGAATAGCCCCCGTAATTTTAAGCTACGGTCAAGTGATGAGGACAACACCTGAGCGAGCATCCCCTTCTCCTAGCACCGAGAGCTGCAATTTACAACAAGAGAAATTTTATATATGAGGAATGAATTAAATCCAGTTATCTCGTTCATTCCTTAGTAATAATTACAACTTTTTCATATCCTACCAAAATGCATAATTTGTTAATATTACTACTATTATTATGCTATTACTACTATCATTATCAATATTATTATGCTAATATTATACTACTACAACACAATTAACTTTTTATAGAATACGGATTTGGTAATTTCCTATTGTGGTCAAATTATTGGCTTTATTTTATTAAACATGCACAGCAACATGTGGTAGCGGTCATGGTGTCGAACTCGTGACCGGCGCGTCTTAGTTCGAGCCATTGTGCCACTGAAGACCCCATTCTGTAGAGGGGTTGATGCATGGAAAATCTGTCGAGGCTCAAATGTCTCCCATTTGCATGGTGTGGA